>JAZDUA010001068.1:0-225219 GCA_038098605.1 Gryllus longicercus | reverse complement strand
ATAACAACACGGACTTACATATCGACTAGAATCGAAAATTCAAGTCGAGGATAGTAAGCTTTGCTGTGATCGAGTTGGTTTGAGAACAAGAGTAGCCGTGACCAACTTGGCGTGTGAGCGATTGTCAGAGAGAACAATCTGTTGTTGTCATGTAGTGTAGATCCCCACTGACTGACATTAGAATGCCCAGGTGACTTTGGATACCCGTTCTGTTATACCCACTCGCTGTTATTCCGAAGAGCTGTATGAACCCTGGCGGGGACACGCCTGTTTTGCCTGGCAAAACTTGTCGATCAGGTAAAATCAACATACACGATTACTTTCATGCGTGCCGTGCGAGAAAAAATTTGCGAAATAATTCCTCTTTTATCTCATTCGATGCAAACGGAGTTTCGTATTACGAACTGATAACATGGTATAACGTGCTATTAATATCTATAATATAGATAGAATCACTCCAAATTTTGGCGGAACTCTTATTTAAATACCGCGGTACACTTTTGTTTCACGGAACAGTATACGCGGAAGCCCGGGTACAATAATGCAGTACACAAATCAAACAAAGGGTTGGAAAACTAAACTAAAAGCTGTATGATGATTCAAAGCTTAAGTGAAAATTATTGTGGACTTGAGTTAAACACTTACGTTTGTTTTAAAAGACTCCTCTTAAATAAGTTCAGTTGGTTCTTACTAGGTCGCAATTTGAAGTAGATTACATAGCCACTGAGAAAAAACATTGTGTTCATGACTGGGGATCAGACCATGTTTTCTATATGTTTTTGGGGTCGCTAAATCGTTCCAGGGTCCATTTTATTCCACCACATTTGATTTTTGACATAATCTAAAAAAATATAAAATAGTGAAGATATTTCTAACCGATACGTCAGACCATGATACCTATATGTTTTGAGGGTCGTTGAAACCGAATATGAAGTCCATTTAACTTCATCACATCAGATTTTCTATTTCAGATTAATTATAATTGATAGAGAAGATGGCATTGGCCCCTGACGGGACACCATTCAGCACATGGCAGATTGTATCGTTGACGTCTTCTGTCCAAGCAGGCACAGGTTTTTAAAGTTTGCTGAGGTTATGTGAACAATCTGATGTGATGAAGTTAATTGTACTCCAGAATCGGTTTCAGCGACCTAAAAAACATAGGTAACAAAGTTGACTCCTCGCTTAGAAATATCTTTCACTTTGTATATTTTTTGAGGATGTGCCAAAAATATGATGTGATGGAGTAAACTGGACAGGGTATCGGCTTTAGTGACCCCAAAAAACATAGAAAACATTGTCTGATTCCCAGACACAAACATAAATTTGTTTTTGTGTAGCTATGTTATTAACAGGTTGTTTCCGTTTCATTTTCATTTCATCGGCCGCACTATACACCTTATTATCAAAGCATTAAAGTGAGTAATTAAGAATAATATTATGATTCATTTACACTTTTCTTTTCGGATGGTATATTGTATTTTACAATTTACGAATTTCGCGCGGGAATAATGAAAAGGGGGGGACAGAAGTCGATGGTGAAAGTTATGGAAATGCATTTATAATTTTCACAAATCGCTACGAAGAATGTGTGTTAAGGCACAACATGTGGAATACAAAATTGGTGTCCCTTCACAAAAGCCTTCCATACATATCCTCTTTTTATTTTGTTAACTATAGTACATTTTGGCCTTCATTTGGTAGACATTTTCATCTACTATTCACTTAATATGACAATATTTTTGCTGTATATTTACAAATATGACACTGTTTAAATAAAATTATATCGAACAATTAGAGTTTTTGTTCCATTATAACATTTTCTCTGAATATTTCAGGTACTGTTCGAATGGTGATTCCAAGTAGTGCCATGAACTGATCTGGCTAAGGATACAACGAAGTTTGAAATTCTTGCATCTGTATATAAACGAAACGGTTTATTTATTACATTTCTGGATAATCGTAAGGGTAGCTCAATAAAAAGACTGTTTTCTTCTTCTCTGCTTCATTTATCTACCTATTTATCTAGGACCACCATCCTCAAGAATCTCCAAAAATATTTTAATACGAGTTCAATACATATTTACTGCAAGTGTCATACGAATTCATAACATACTTACTACAAGTGTCAAACGCGCGGAAAATACAAGTAAACGTCTTGGCACTCGTACATTAAACCTTCCGCCAAGTAGCCTTCATGGGTTTTCCCCTGTACTTTACCCCCTCCCCTTTTTTTCGTCTTCCCGCCTTGTTCCTTCCCCTTCTTTTTCTCCACTCCGTTTCCGCCGCCGCGCGGCTCGGCGCGTCGATTTGCGCCGCTAATCGCCGCGACGCGCGCTGACTTTCAAAGACCACCCCCCTCCTCCTCCCCCTCCTTCCCCTCCTCCCTCACCCCATCCCCTCCCGCACCCGCTGCCGGCGGGGGTCACTAAAAAGAGCGAAGCGTGCGTTCGCGGCGCGGCGCGGTGAGGACGGAATCCGGGGACGTTTCGCCTGCCGCGCACAATCGCCGCCACCCAAACGCCCTCTTGATGGCTAATCGGGGCGTTTTTCAGCCGGCGAGACGCTGGTGAGAATGAGGGCGCTCGCGTTAACAGCTGGGTCCCGCTCCCGCAGGAACGCCGTCGGTACGATTCGCCTTCCCAATTCGGACATGCTGGGTGAGCTTGCGGATCGATATTTGTCGGGTTGATATTATGGGGTTTCTATTCTTCTGATCGCGTTTATTCATCTGGCATTCTTCGGCGTCGTCTCTTACGGTACTCAGTAAAGAGATTGGTATTTTAAGCCCTTCCGGTGAGATTCGAGTACTCGCTAGAACTAGGTAATTCCGAGCAATTCACATTGAAAACTAGTGGCCGTTTGATGAAGAAGCTGCTCAGTTATTGAGGGCCACATTAATGTAACAAAACTACGTTCTTTCCTTTATTTTCGTTAGGGCTATATCCCCGATCGACTACCACCCGGGAACTCCCATCTCCATTGAAGATTTTTTCCACCTCACACACATCAATTCTTTCACTTGAAAGTTACATCAGACTGATAAATAACACCCAACTACATTGCGTAGTTAGTATCCCAGACATTATTACAGAACAATACGTTATAGTGTCAAAGATCATGTGTCAGAAGAAGTGATCGGCGTGCAAAAAAGGTGAAAAATAAAGTGTTCAATTTATTGTGGGACACATGAGAAATTTCGGTGCTTAATAATATAAATAATAAATGGAACAAAATGACGGATGTCAAGGAATAACTACGGTAATCGTTGTACGATGGTAAAGCCAAAGGGAGGGAAGTGGATACTAGATAGTTGAAGGGGATGCTTAGCAATTAGCAAAGAGATACGAAATTGGGGCTGTATAGATCAGGAAGGTGACAATTGAAAGGCAGGTATTGTGACTAGCGAGAGATAACGTGTTTAGCAATGATACAGTTCGGATGTTGAGCCGACAGATCATATTGTGTAAGAATTGTTGGTCATGATAATTAACTGCTAAAAGGAAAATCGGGAAAGTTTATTCAAGTACACAAAGCATTAATTAACTGTGCGAACAGAATTGAGAGGGGCGGCAGTTTTTAGACTTTATTAGAAATCGGAATTAAATTAGAAATTGGAACAGATTCAAACAGCAAGATGACGTGGAGTAATGAATGTGGAAGGTTATTACCTGTACTTCGTTGGCCAAGTATGTAGTGGAAACAAAAGAGGATGTGGTCAAATTTTAAATTTTTTTTAAGAAAGGCCAAGTTGTGTTATATTTAGAATTAAAATTAATTTATAAGAGAAAGGCGAAACGTGGCATGAGAGGTGATAGATATTGTGTTAATTTGTTTGAAAATATTGTGTGAAGGTTATGATTTTTGTTTTTGTATTGTAATGTTTTTTTATTCGTATTGTGATAGGATATCCCAAGTGTGTAGAAACAGCAGCAATAATTTCCATAACTATAAGTACGAACAATAGCAACAACGGAGGAGAGAAAAGAGAAACAAAGATGTGAATTTTAATTAGAAAGAATTAAAAAGAAAGAGACGGTCAACAGAATTGATAGTGGGGAGAATATAGAATATGTGGTAAATAATATAGCTAGGAGGTCACGTGAGCAAATTCCGTGAGTGAGAAAAATAAATGAAGAAAATTCTTACGAACAAGAACCAGAGTAAACAGACACGGTTATAAAGTTTGAGTGACCAATCAGGAATTAGATCGTGTGCGAGTGGTCGAATGGTCGGCGCCCTAGAACGAAGAAGAAACGCATTTGAGTACAATGTCTCGCAGGGCAGGAGACAGCTGAAGGGCGCGCAACGTGAACAATCGGGGTAGTTGTCGCTTGGACCTGATAGTGTTTGGAGGACAGAGACTATTCTGACGCGGTATGAGTCGGACGTAAAGACGAAATGTTACGAGTCTTTTACGAATTACGAGTAACGAATATTTTTCTTCTAATTAGAAAATTAGAGGCAAATTTAGTAATGAGTAGGCAAATGTATAATTAGACAGGGAAGATAATTGCGGGTATGGAGGACGTAGATACTATTGGAGTGGACCAAATTCAACAAAAATGAAACAGAAATGGAGAAAGAACACCGTTCAAGAGTGCAGTAGTTCTACGAAAGGAAAGTAACAAGGGATTCTTTTTATTCACCATTGTACGAAAATCAAGTCTTGTTTTAAATTAAAAATTCTAAATTGGTAATTAAAAGGGAAAACTGGCTATGCATGCAAAGGGAAGAGATCTAGAGAGAATATTATAAAAATGATAATAAGGGAGCTTTATGAAAAGTTGTGTTTATGAAATTATTGTTGTCATAAAATGAAATATTTGGATACAATATGCATATTTCACATCAGAATACAGACAGAAATGCATTAAACCGAAGTAAGTATTATTATTTCTGAATAGCATCCAAGAGAGTTCTCAATGCCGCGTAGGGAAGAAATAAGTAATTATCATACGTAAATGCTTCGTCACCGGACATCTGTATAGACGGTCTATAGGACTCAGTTTTATGAATTTTTATCATGACGGGGAAATCTTGATACAACCTTCGGGCTACAGTCGGGTGAAATTTCAAATAGCAATTTAGGCAGAATATGCAACAAAAGGGTACCAGGAGCTGTCGCCTAAGTACCGACAACAGCGGGGCTGCGAAATTGTAATTTAAATGAAGAGAACAATATTAAGTTTTGAAAAAATGAACATGTTTTTTGATTCAAGTCATTCCAATTTAGGTAATAGAAAACTCCCTCCGTAAATTTTCCCTACGTCAGTTTTTCTAATATTTTAGCCTATTAACGGAAATATATAGAAATATAATATAATTATTGCATTTCCGATACCAGCTTTTACCCATGGCTATTTGACAATTCTTCACTTACTTGTAAAATAATTATAAAGGGATCATATCTACAGAACCTTGAATATTAACAATATTTTGACATTAACAAATTTCATACGAGTAATTCCCCCAAAATGTAGTTCGTGTTTACTAAAAATAAATTTAGCGAATATTCGGTACTCCATTGGACTAAAACAATTTCAATAGTGCTGTGCAGATCAAAGTTGAGCGACAATAAAATTATTAATTTAAGGGAGTTGCATCATTTTATTCAAGAATTAGAATAATTAACTTTGGCGTTAACGCTCTTCTTTCAAGAAATTAAAACATCCGATAACTTTACTCTTTAAATCGATAAAATACATTAGATAATACAATTTAATTCATAAAACAAATCACGCGACATTTTACGGAAATCAGAAAACTGCATTTGAAACTAATATTCACAACCAAATATACTATGACTCACAACGGAAATAAGAATTAATTTAAATAAGAATAAATAAGAATTTTTTCAGAGGATGGCTCGAGACTTTTTATGCAAGTTCAATTCGCGCTCATGATGCTACAATTTGAATTTAATGATTGTTCTTTATCGCAACAGAGGGAGACATTTTTGTGTTTACATACTCTTTTTTATTGACTTATTAGCTGAAAAATCCTGCGTTGCCTGAGAATTATTTCGGCCATCATCTATTAGGAAGAGGAATGAATTCTATTTCTAGTGTGGCCCTACACTACTCTGCCTTACCGTGTTCAGCCCCGTCCCCTCCGATTTCGGCCTGTCGCAATCCACTCGCTCAGCTGGCCCATCACCGCCATTTCATATTTGCTTCAATCATTGTAGCTACAACTATCGCTGATACCAGCAGCTGTTAACAAATGCATTGTTACATACTCCTGACAAACGTTCAGTAACAATTTATACGTCCAAAGTTTCCAAAATATTTGCAAATAAAAACACCCACTTAAATTGTGTTTTAAGGGGTAGGAAAGGGGAATACAAGTAGTGTCATTAAATCTCAGGTAGTCAAATTTCTGTTTGAAAAGTAATGTATACAAAAAAATCGTTAGGGTTAACGTAAAATTGTGATTTAGCATAAAATCAATATTGTTTACGCATATAATAGAAATTAATTTTAAATTATGTCCGACCAAATACTCTAACAATCAGTAAAAAGCACTTTAAAATAGGTTTAGTTTTTACCCTCGAGATTAGCTCGGACAGACAGCAAAATTCGTGACAAATATTGACTGGATTTTTATTTTGCGTAAACTATCATATGAGATCATAAAAAAGGCTTTTTTGAAATTACAGATGACACTTCAATTCCATTTACAAAGAATATATCAGGTTGGGCCGGCAATTCTTCGCTATTACAGTGCATTACACATCACACACTACTCATCAGGTAATAGTCAGTTATGTTTTACACTACGCTGTGCATAAATTCTAATAGATAAAAGACTTTCTCGTAAGTATGGGTTTATTGTATGTTCTGATTTGGACATGGTTGTCAAGTATCCTATTTTAAAACATTCTTCCTCGCATTTGGGCATGTGTTCGCTATGAACTCATCTTGGAGAAATTTAATTTAATTGTGCGAGATTAAAGTAATAATTCCGGCCAATGTATCACAATCACAGAGGCAGAATACGTGTATGCAGTGAATACGCGCTTAATCCTGGGATGTGCGGCGGTTTGGTTGCGTAGAGATACGGGGTGGTAAGGTCTACGAATAAATCATCAACAACGCTCCCACATGTCTGATTTGATTCAAACCACTCTTAAATAGTCTCATTTCTAAATATGTGTGAAAATTTCAGCGACATCGGACAAGTTTCTTGTGTATTTGCGACATACATACGCGCATTCCCTTTTGTTTATATATTATATATTATATTTATTATATTATATATTATTATATATAATATATTATATATTATATTATATATAATATTATATTATATTATATATATTTATATAATATATTATTTATTTTGCACTTATCTCAGTATGTAAACGGCGTGTCTCCGCTTGTCACGAAAAATGCACAAATTTGGAACGCTGGCGCGCAGGTACGGTTTAAGCCCTTGCGCTTAAGGGGGCAAGAAGCGAGCGAGCGGGCGGGCGGACGTGGGCCGGGGATGCCAGGGCGGGCGCTGGGCGCGGGGCGGCCGACAGCTGTCCGCGCAGCGGGCGACGCGACGCTTTTTCCGCTGCGCGCCGCTCTGCTCCGCGCCCGGAGGGCGCCCCACCGCCCGATAATACGAAAACGCCGCCTTTCTAAGTGGATTCCTGCCCGTGCGGCGCGGAGACGCGTTCGCGTTTCGTGGAAGTCGCCGCGACGGGCGTTCGCCCGGGAAACGCCGTCGGGGAAGCGCGTTGTTCTTTTAATTTCCCCTCCCCGCCCCATCATGCCCCGCACCGCTCCGCCTCGCCCCGCACCGCTCCGCCTCGCCCCGCACCGCTCCGCCTCGCCCCGCACCGCTCCGCCTCGCCCCGCACCGCTCCGCCTCGCCCCGCACCGCTCCGCCTCGCCCCGCACCGCTCCGCCTCGCCCCGCACCGCTCCGCCTCGCCCCGCACCGCTCCGCCTCGCCCGGCTCCGCCTCGCCCGGCTCCGCCTCGCCCGGCTCCGCCTCGCCCGGCTCCGCCTCGCCCGGCTCCGCCTCGCCCGGCTCCGCCGCGCCCCGCCCCGCCGCGCCTCGCCCTGTCCTCTGCACGAATTCTTGTACTTCCCGCAAAAACCATCGCGGAATTGGGATTGTTTTAAGCATTCATGTAACTGGCTTGGGAGGTGCTGCGAATATATGATGCGAATTTAATACAAAGCCAAAGAATTCCAGAATAATAATTTATAATGTAACGATAACTCATATTGTCGATGCACAAGAAAAATGACACATTAAGAACATTTCATTTTTCGGGTTTATGGTTTTACAATGACCAGAGTCGTTTATTTCGCTGACAAAGACCAATTACTTTACTCTGAGTGCTAGCCGTCGTGGAAATTTTTTTAAGTTGCCAAATATCTTTAACAAAGTTAAAATAGTGTTTTGAAAACAAGTAGAAAAATGACCTTTTTTGTTAATACGAAGCTGAGATAACACGATATATGAAACAGACATTATTTCGTTGCTTCACTGCCAGAATATTGTTTTTACGGTTTAATCTAGAAATGTGATGCACAAGAAACATTATTTCTTTGCTTCACTGCCAGTGTTGTTGTTACAGGTTAATCTAGATAGGCTTCTCCCCCACCACTTCCGAATTTCCGCCCGAGAAGCAAGGCAGAGAGTGCAATTCCCCAGCTCAGTCGTTGTCGCCGGGTGAAGTGGGCGTCGAAGTGTGTGCGGACGGGTTTGTGGAGTCGCTCCCCACCTGCGCCGCTGCATTAGCGCCTCGTTCGCTCCAATTACTCCGCCCTTCGCCCTTCGCCCTCGGGCGACTTAGGATTCAGGAGGAGCCGGCGGGCGCCAAATGAAGAGGCGCCGCGGTGTCCCCACGGCGTCGCATAGGCCCCGCCTCCGCACCCACCGCCTGCGACGACGGCTTAATTACAAAACTCCCCGCAGCCAACTCTTCTCGGTCTTTCCCTCCCCCCGCCCCCCACGACGCAACTGTGCGTTACAGCTTCTGGGAGAAAATTCGCCGCTTGTGTGAGGCGCGACCTCCTATTGCGTTTTGTTGACGATGCTCGCTTTTGTGGAATTAGGGAGTTGTCTTAGGTACATTTTAAGGTGGAGGTGTTAAAGTGTTCTTTTGTTCTCGGAGTCTGGGGATATTTTACAATCAACAGGTACAATTGGGGGCGAATAAAAGTACAATCGTCATATTTTGAAAAAAAAATCTTTCTTCGATATTCTCATTATAAATATTTTTCTGTCCAACTCATTTCGTTCCCTCCCCCCCCCTTGCCCATGACGCAACTCTGCGACGCAGCTTCCGGGAGAAAATTCGCCGCTTATGTGAGGCGCGACGTCCTATTGCGTTTTGTTCACGATACTCGCTTTTATGGAATTAGAAGGAGTTATTTTACGTGTATTGTAAGGTGGAGATGTTAAACTGCTCTTTCATTTGTCGGGCACTGTGGACATTTGGCAATGAACAGGTGAAGAAGGATACAATTGGAGCCAAGAAAGATACAATCGTCATATTTTGAGTGGTCTCTTCCATATCCTCATTAGAAAGATGTTAATTTTTTTGAATTCTTAGTATTAATATTTTTCATTGCTTTCCAAAATGAAAGAGAATTTTGCAATGGATGCTTTTCCGTCGTTGAAAATTTGCTTATCTTAAAAAAAAAAGAGTTCACAAAGAATAAATTCAACCTATTATACACAAAAAGTAATTACAGCAGGAGTACTACAAGACAGTCCATTATCAATTTATCACCAACATTATTTAAATATTCACAACAGATTTTCCAACAATACAAAATACGACAACAACTCTTTCTACGGATCTCAAGAGCTAATCATAGTAACGTAATGGGAAACAAACGGAAAAAAATTAAACCTAAAGAAATGGATGGCAAAATATTCAAGTTGTGTCCAATAACTAATATCCCCAAATCATTAGAACTATTTAATCAAAACAGTGGACTGATTAACAAAAAACCCGATTAAATATCTTGGAGTATTAATTGATACGAGACTAACATCGCAAACTAACTCAAGCAAACCGAAGACTACACAAATTTATTGTTTAATTAATAGAAAAAAACGCCCTCAAAACAATGAATCGGCAACTGATTACAAGCTTGATTCATCCACAACATTAGGAACGATCAGAAATAAAATCCCTTATGAATATCCTCAAAAATTCTGAGAGGTAAATGAACTACGGAAAATGCAACCTGCACCATTTATGTAAGCAGTTTTGCTCTATCAGAGGGTAACAAATTGGAGCTACTTTTGAGAGTTTTGAAATTGTTGAGTCTTCATACAAAGTCCCCACCCCAATCATCACAATATCCATTTATAATTCAAGGGGTCAGGATATCAGTCAGAATGATAGGGAAATATCGATTTCGGTGAAAATACGGCTTACGGTTTACTCGCTAGTGTCATTCACAACCAGACGGACGCACAGACAGACTGTTTGCCGTAAACCAATTTTTAGGTATCAATGAAACACAAAACTTGAGTTCTGACTACATAACGTGATAGAGGAAGTGGTTTACTAAATATGGGAACAAAGCTTACCCACTTCTACTGTACCAGGGCCACACAATACGGATTTTCGTATAAAAAAATCGCCGTTTTCCCCGCAGCATTACAATATTCCTTCTATACTACGTGAACAGTATGCGAGAAAGTAAAAAAAACTGTAGCATTTTTAATATACGTACTCTAAATTCCCTTCCTTTCACCGAAGAAAATAACCAGACACACACCCCTGACTTCTTGAAACCTTCTTTAACAGTGCTGCAGCTGCCTTCCACAGCGCGTACTTACTCGCATTATTTGTGACAGTATAGTATTATTTTGTTACGTAATAATACCTGAATCTGCAAAAATGTCACCAACCAGTAAAAATTTTTTCTCACGCTGGGTTTGAAACCAAAATATTTTGGTTTAACACGCTTTTCACGTCACCCCTTCACCACTACCCTGGGACAAAAAAACCTTCTGACGCTTTAAAAACAAAGTGGAACGTTTGTATTCGCGATCTTAGAAAACTCAGATACGTTACATGACATTATTTCATGATCTAATTTCGAATAGCAGATTCGTCTAAGAAAAACATATTCAATATCGTAGTTGTACGAAAACGCTGAAAGAAACTGACTTTTGCAATTTTGGAAAATTCGAAGAATTTAACGAAAATTGGATTTCTTACAATTTTATAAGTGTACTTTGCTTTACCCAATACAAAAAATAAACATTTGGAGCTATTATTAAGAAAAAAATTAAAATGTCGTTGAGCATTCATGTAAACCCCTAAAATTAAAATATCGGTTTCAAAGACGTAGGTCCTTGAATTCGGCCAGGTCAACTGGGGAAAACCGTATAGTAGGTGCTGGTATTGTGCTGAAATGGACGGACATACTGACATTTTGCCGGTATCCACTATGTCGGTAACTGGGACCCACAATATGTTTTACTATCACCACTTTTCGCTTCGTAACTACAATGCTTTCTCTTTTCTATGTAAGTAGATTGCAGATGAGAAAGAAAATATTTATACATCATTATATTCCAAATTGTTTCAATCCTAGAGTTAATAAATAAAAGATGCTCAGAGCAGATTCACACATATACTTGAAATATTTGACGAAAGCAACTTTTCGAGGGAAGTATATTTTGTTTACAATTGTAGTTTAAAAAGTATTTTAGAGTAATGAAATAATACATAATTATCTCGAGAAATTGAAAAATAAAAAAAATATACTACGTAGATTTCGTATTTTATACAAAGGAATACCATTTTGTAAAATATAATGTGTGCAATATCAAATATTTTCGAATTTCTAGAGTCAAGTTAGTGCGAAAGTTTTAGTGTACTTGACGCATTCTTTAAGCGAATACTGTACTCTTCTGAAAAGTGTACTCTTTGAAACAGGAGAAAAGAAAAGAAACTTTCAAGATATGTCCGTTGACCTCCGAGACGTCGCGGTATGTTTTACACATTCTTCCGTTTTCCCTAACGAAGAAAATTGTCTCGACCTCAATGTGCCAAGGTCTCCTGCTTCCTTACCTGACAAAGAAACTTGTGTCGCTTTTTATTATACTAGGTTCTCGAGACAGACGGAACACCTATCTTTGAGCAATGTTTAAAATGATATGTAAAAAGTTCAGTAAATATGTTATTTACTGTCTGAACTAGAATTCTCAGCTTCTCAGAATTCTAACTCTGAATACTCGTTCTGGCTTAGCGGCAGCCCCCACAGTTTGATTTTACGTGCGCACATCAGAGACTTGAGGAGGCAAAACAGTACAATCTTTCTCGCAATATTTGTAACTTTTGCAATTTTCAAAAATTTTGAAGTTTCAACTATAATCGGACCTGGCCACTTTTTATTAGCGTACCTTACTCCGAGAAAAATAAAATAAAAAGTTCGTTGCAATTTTTGAGAAAACATTGTTTTTAAACTTGCCTTTATTTTGCATAAAATTGCGCGAAAACTACTCCTGTTTTCAAAACATTTTACATGACTATTTTAATATCTACTTTTGAAGAACATACTATTTCAGTAAGAAAAATCTGTCTTTAATATTATGGTTGTTGCATCACGCCAATATTTTGTTTTACTTTTTCAATTTTTGAAAATTTAGAGAATTTAACAAAACTTCCATGGGCTATTTTTGTAAGCATACTTTGCGCTATCCGATAAAAAAATTAATCCAAAATATGGAGCCATTTTTGAGAAAGTTTTGAACACGTAATTTAGGCTTCATGTAAAGTACACCCCAAAATGAAAACATTGGTGTCAAATTAGAGACGCGGTTACATCCATCAAATCCACCGAGGAATATCAATTTCGGTAAAACTATTGCTTACGGTTTATCCGCTTCACAGACGGACAGACAGACAATTTCCCGCAAACCAGTTTTCCGGTATTAAGGACTCACAAAATGTGAATTCTTACTGCACAACATATTCCAGGGAATTATTTACAACCACAGGAAAAATAACTACGTATCTACTCCTTGGGTTGCCGATTTCGTCCCTTTCTCTTTCGTGTAGTATTTCGTGATTCACTTCACTTGCTGGAGACTTTTTAGATGAAGGGGGATGGGACTCAAGAAAATGCGGATTAACCCGAACATTAAACCTTATGGATGAAGTAGAAATTGTAGGGAAGGAATGCGAGCTACCCGCGGCCTAATGTTTTTCGGTATCATTCTGTAATTTATTTGAGAAGATCGGATATGACTGAGAACAGCAAATGAATTCCACAATTTTCATTAAGGCAATTGTGGTCTTCCAATCGAGTCTATATGTTGTCAAAAATATGCCAATAAGTCAAGGAGGAGAGAAACTAAAACAAATTTAAATTAATTTACAGTGCGAGAAAACAGCAACTTGCTACGAATGCGTGACACTCATACGCAGATATAGATCGCTCCTACAGAATGTAGCAAGGTAATACATGACATTCGAAAGTAAATGTTTCGGGCAGAAAATGCAAAAAGTACCTTCATTTATCAATTTGAGGAGAAATTGCCAAAAGTGACTTACCAGGAGAACGTGTTAATTACATTTACACGGCTTTATAGACATTTTACTAGTATCATGATTAATCACAACTGATCCATACAAGATAGAAGCATTGTGACTGCGAAAATGGTGAGTTGTGAAAATGCGCTAAATACGATTCAAGTTTATTGAAAAATAATTTGATATGCATTATTTATTCTGTAGAAAAGATAACATAGTGTCTTTTCGGTTAACACAAGTGTTGAGCTCATTCAGATGCAAGCGACTTAACTACATCAGCTCTTGGGGGTTGCGAGATCTAATCCTGTCTTTTGTTCGTGCGTTTTGCATTGTGGTGCTTTCCCAATAACAATCAAATATTTTTCAAACTTCAATTTTTTTTATTCCTTTCTTCATCAATCTCTTCTTCCAATGTTGGCCTAGTGGCGTTGGGGTTTAAAGTAATTTGCCTCCGGAACATGGTTCTGGATTCGAATCCCGTGTAAAACGCAGATGTTCAATTAAATTGTGACAAGGTGTGCGTACCCTGCATTCTACGTATCACCTATGATCATGCTTCATTTTTCTAATTTATTTTCCTTTCCTAGTGACCTATGTGTGAGCTTTAGAAATCTTGGTGAACACGACGCAACGGGCCTGAGCCCCAATTGTCACCGTGATCTAGGTAAATCCTGTGCTCCCTTCCTCTAACCCTATCGTCAATGGGCTCACGAGCTGCACTGGCCGGGAACTTGACGGGGCTTGAGCAGGGACACGGGCTTATGAGTCACATCGGCATGATAGTTTGAAGATACTGATGAGTGGATCAGATTGTTGCATCTGGAGTACAGACAGTTGCGAAGGGAGGATCACACTTCAGGTTCCGTAATGTGTAAAGAAAAGAAATAGAAAGTCCAATTTTCTTTTCGAAATATGTTACTGAAGTCCCTACTGGAAATACGTTTATCAAGATTTTCTCTTTTTCCCATAGAGACAAATTTTTTCCCAGATGACACACTACTTTTGTTGAGGTTACAATAACATAGTATGGAAGCGGAATCAACCAACTGAACAGAAAAATTGATGAGGAAAGCCAATGAACATGATTTTGCTGAGAGAGAAAAAAAAACAGATTTTGAATTAATTAAAATGAAACGAATAATAACATTCATAAGAAAATGTTATTTAGTGTTTAGAAGCATATGTCTCGAAAATAAGAAGGATAGGAAATTTGAATTGGTAAAAACTTGAAGCATATTTAAGACAAAAGAGCAACAAAAGACAGAAACAGGGAAAGGCAGGGAAAATAATACAGCAGGCAAAGGAAGTTCAATTATGAAGAGAACAAAAGTGATGACAAAAAAATGAAAATCAATCAACTAATGCCACAGATCCATGGTTCTCAACCCTTTCCAGAAAGCGGCATTACCAACCAATTGGTATTGGTCGTCAGACAGGTTTATAAAAGGCTAGTTTCTGGGTAGATCATTCTGACTCGTTTTACACTTGTTCAACTAGCTTTTGTGTTTGCTCATTAGGATTTTCTTATTCTGTAAAATTATAGAGATTCGATAATCTTAAGTAATAATTTGATAATTGGGAGTTAATTTCATTATATGTTGTTTTCTAAATGAACATTTTAATTCAAAAAATAAATAACCCGAAAATAGCAATCAATAATTAATGTGTAGTTAAACATTTTTTTCTGTTTACGAAATTTATAAAGATGTTCTTTTACGTATAAATGAAGGAAAATGTGGTATCAAATAAAAATAACAATTTTCGTTTAAAAAAAATAGTGTTCTGTTTTCATAATGCCATCTTTTTAAAGCATATTTTGCCCCTGTTATGGCATAAATTTATACATATTTCAGATGATTTAATGTATTATTTAAAGCTCACTCGATACTGTTATTCTTATCATGCACAGTTTTTTGAATGCTTGAACATTAAAAAGGAGTTGAGCACATCATCTCTCTTGTGATAATTACGGCCCCACTGGAATTATCATAAGTATGTTTTAAGGCTGTATTGAAGACAACTCAATTTACAAATCACGAACCCACGACCGCAGCAAGAACCATTCTCTCACCAAGGGCCTCCTTGCATAACAAGTAGCGTTCAATCATCGCATCCACAATTATGCGGGCGCGGCGCGTGCGCGCAGATGAAGTTCGCCCCCATCCATCATCCAGACGTCCGCGCTGGGCGGAGCGGCGCGGGCCTGTGCAAGAAGCGAACCCGGGCCGGCGAACGCGGCGGCGGCGGCGGCGGCGGCGGCGAGACGGCGGGGGCGGCGGCGGCGGCGGGGGCCGGCGGGCAGAGGGCGTTGCCATGCCGACCGCCGACCAATGGGCGCGCGCCCGACTGACCCTATAAAACCCGAGGATACGGTTACCAAGGTGACGTAAATCTTCCCGCCGTCAGGGCAGCCCCGCCCCGCCCCGGCGGCGCGCCCCGCCCGCGCCCCGCGCGCAGAACCCAGAGCGCTGCGCCCGGCTGCGCGCACAACGCGGGCGCCCGCTGGCCTCCGCAGTCGGACGCCGCGCGCAGAACGATGCGCAGCGTTCCTGCGCAGCTGAACGCTGGGATCTGATGGTGGGATGCGTTCAGCGTGTTTCAGGGCGAAATACGGTTTGTTCGGTTATTGTTGAGTTGCATTGTTGCTTTTCCAGTCCATTAACGTTAGTGAACAATGATAGGTGAATAATTACATATAAGGTACGTCAAGGTAGTATGGCGAAGTTAAGCTCCTCCAATTTTCCTGGTTATACAGATCAACATTTGGCTAAATTAACAGCATCATGATGAAATTTAACACTTTTGCTTTGAGTTGAAATAGCTATATCACAAAAAACGCGATTCAGGAATATTTTGTTGTTATTTTACAAAACATTGTGTTGTGAAGGTAATATGCCCACATGCAGATTTTATGGCCATTGCCAGATTAAGTGGTTTCGAGTAGCATGATCATGGAATTAGGGCTACATATACTAATATATAATACGAGTTACCCTCTTACTGTCTAATTTTACAAAAATACTGCCTGTCATGATTTCAGGAACGCAAGGATTGCTGGATTACTCATAACAAATTCTATATTTTCTACATACTTAATTATACAAAGTTGAAAACATCAGTGATTGCTTGAAAACTTACAAAAAATGTTTAATCAGTTTGTCGTTGAGGACAAATGAAAGTTTCTTTGTCTTTAATAGTTAGTTCTATACCCTTGGGCATATTGACAGTAAAACAACATGTTATAAAATGTCTCACACGTTGGTAAAATATTGTGCTAATTTAACGGCATTAATCTGGTTAGATTGCTCATTACATACCCTAATGGTTGATGTATACTGTCAAAATACTAAATCCTTCAAGTGTCACTAATGATAAAATTACCTGAAAAGAAGTTATAAGGACAGACCTGCTTCGGCACGTTAGTGACAATAGAGGCTCCTAAATGCGAATGCGCGAGTCAACAAGCCTGGTAGGGGTAAACGCACTTCCTACGCTCTTCCAGCCAGCATGCTAGCACTATCTATGGTAAACATTTTCAGCTAACAACATAGCCGCTACTTGGATATATTACGTGCACTGGCCATATTTGCATCACTTACTTTGTCAATAGAGGAAAGAAATACATGAATTAAATTTCAATCTTCAGTAAACAGACCAGTGTCACAAACTTGTCCACGGCCTAAAACGACACCTCTTTTGTTGAATTAAAATATTAACCGTCGAATAAAAATTGAAAAACACTGGTAAAATACATTCTTACAAATACTTTCACGTTATTTGCTAGTTTTACTTCCTTCGGGTAATTTTGTTAGAGCTTGATACTCCATCACTTCTGAGATTGTCACATTGCTAAGTGTGTTCTATCACGGCTTGGCAACCACTCTTGTTAATAACAAAATACTCATTATCATTCTCAGCCAAGGGACAAAAATAAAGCGAGAATTTTACCTCTATACTACAACAAGAACAAAAATGAGAACATCGGTCCCTATTCCCCCCGTGACCCGCCTAATTAACATTACTTGGGGTGACTTCTGCTGTGAGAGAAGTGAAAATTGACTAGTGAGTATTTTGAGAATTCATAACTCATTTTATCTGTTAATTTGGGACAGCATTAAAGTGATACTCAAGATTTCTCAAAAGCGTGTTTCCAAATTGAATTACGCCTGGTTTTGTTAAGGCTTTGTTTTCTAGGTGCTGTCACATTACTCACATTACACCAAAGTCCTCCAAAGAATATACGTTCACCTATATTCCATGCTTTCAAAAAACTCCCGTTTAAGTAATCGAAAGGTGGGATCCTGTTCTTAATATAGTTCGAATACATTCTAATAATCGAGTTACTAAATGTTACTGTCGGAATAAACGACTATGAGAAGTACAACTGTAATTGGAAATCAGTTTAGAGCCTGAACGCACAGTGATTATCACAAGCAAAGAGTAGACATTTTTGCGTAAGTATTTGTTCCAGAATATCATCAATAAACAATAAAATTAAACAATTCCACGATATGTAGGAACATCAGTCACAGTAGAACAGTAGACGGATTTACTTTTTAGCATATTTTCACAATTGTCATCTCTGTTAACGCTAATTCGCAGCTACTATCTCGTTTTATTTCGATTTTGTAAAACACCTTAGAAAATATTTATCTTCTGAAATATTTTTTAAATTTATTTCTGAGTCATCATTATAAAAGCATTACTGGAGTGGTGAAATAAACAAGAATCCATCCGATTTGGATTTATTGACATGGTACTCTTTTATATTCGTTCAACAAATCCAAGCCAACATCTCGAAAACACATAAAATGGACAGATGCAATGTTTTTCCGATCTCATAATTGTACCTTCCTCTTTCGATTCATTTTTGATATTTCACGTCTTAAGAACGTTTGTAATATTCTATTGTCTCTAATTTATAATAAATTTCACATACATGTTGAGAGTAACCCCTTTACATTCATACGGGGAGACCAGTCTAGAGCTTTGAGTTTGCCCTAGATGGGGCGGTTGTCCACTGACGGGAGATACCTATTTGGGGAAAGCCTTGCAAGTCGATTGGTAGGTTTGCGCCGAATCTTATCATTCAGCGGAGGAGGATCGTAACCAGCTTCCGCGATAAAACATGCACTATACTTGAACTAATGACGTTAGCAATTGAGGGGCATGGAATCACTCATAGATCAATCAGTCTAGTGAGTAATGAGTATATTGCACTGTTTTTTACTTAACCGTTCAGTAATTTCGAGTCACATTGAAATCTTTGCTCTGTTTGTTTCACTCGTCCCGAGGGCTGCAATTGGAGTCGGAGGGCCGCCGTCCGCGCCGCCTCGCAGCCAGCCAGCGCCCCGCGGTCGATCCGAGCCAGGGGGCGGTGCCGCGCCGCGCCACGCCACGCCGGGGCGGAGCGAAGCGGAGGGAGAGGAGGGACAGGAGGGAGCGAGGAAGAGGGAGAATGAGGGAGCGGCGCAGCGGAGCGCGCATACCCCGCTCCGCCCCCGCCCCCGCCACAGCCCATGCCCCCGCCTCCGCCCCTGCCCTGGGTCCGGCCCCGGCCCTCGCCCTCGCCTCCGCCCCCACCTCCGCCCCCGCCACAGCCACAGCCACAGCAAAAGCCACAGCCCATGCCCATGCCCAGGCCCAGGCCCATACCCATGCCCCCGCCCTCACCCTCGCCCTCACCTCCGCCACCGCCGCAGCCCCCGCCGCGCCCCAGCCACCGCCACAGCCCATGCCCCAGCCACCGCCACAGCCCACGCCCCAGCCACCGCCCCCGTCCTGTGTCCGGCCCCTGCCCCCGCCTCCGCCCCCTCCACAGCCACAGCCCATGCCCATGTTCATGCCTCCGCCCCCGCCTCCGCCCTCACCTCCGCCCCCGCCTCCGCCCCCGCCCCCACCTCCGCCCTCGCCTCCGCCCCCGCCACACCCCCCGCCACCGCCACAGCCCTCGCCACCGCCGCAGCCCCCGCCACCGCCACAGCCACCGCCAGAGCCCATGACCCCGCCCATGCCCCCGCCTCTGCCCTCTCCCTCGCCTCGGCTCTGGGCCCGCCCCCGCCCCTGCCACGGTCCATGCCGCCGCGCCGCCCCTCTCACGTCACGTCACGGCGCGGCGCCCGCCCGCCCACCCTCCGCTGAGTTAATTTTCCGGTTGCTGTGGCAACAGGCCGCGCGCGGCGCCCGCCGCATCACACACTTGATGAGCTTCATTTCCGCGCGCGACGCCCCCCCCCCCCCCCACTCGACGCACGCGCCTATGAAATTCAATAATTCCACACAACGGCCGGGCGCAAACGACGCGGCACCCCGCGGCCCCGGCGGCGGAGGGCGGCGACTGCGCCGGTCTCCGCAGACAGGCGCTCGCGTTGGCGAACAATGGAGGAAGGCCGCTGATGTGGGGGATGGCCGCGCTCCGTCAGTGTGAGAGTGCCACTTGGGTAGCGTGCGTCGGATTTTATGAGCCCTTGCGTATGATTATTGGTATTGTGAGTTTTCGTTGGCATTTACAATTAATAATCATATGAGTCGTCATTACCAACAATATTGTTTATTACAGTACCAGATTTCGATGGCTTACCCATCATTACCAGTTTTCTGCGGTATAGAAGCCACAAAAAAGACTAGTAGTTTTTGTGGCTTGCATACAGCAGAAAACTGATGATGATGGCTAAGCCATCGAAAGCTGCTATTGTAATAATGTTGTTGGTAATGACGACTCATATAATTATTTCCTTGCGTATGAACCCACTACTGCTGCGATTGATTTGATTTTGGCTTATTCTTAGTGTTAGTTGGGAAGGGATGCGACTAACTCGTACATTACCTTAACTCTACATACAGGAAAGTAGATTCCGAATTAAAATCATATACAAAAATCACATAAAAATAAATGTTCATGAAAACTCATTTGTTCCTTCGAATCTCCGCATCACATGAACAATTTTCTAATCGAGAATTTCATCACTTTTTCTAATAAAATTCAAAACTTTTCAGAAAGTACAAACTCATTTAGACAAGACAGTACAAAACATTTATTAATATTAAATGATATGATCAGATCTGAAATATCTTACTTGACATACAATTCAAACCACACATAATTCCCACATTATATGAAATCGTAATTGTTTAATTAGAGAGTTTTCCATGCCATTAGCAGTTCATGCCATTAACAACACGCAGTTTTTCATTAAATACGTGTGATTACGATGGTTTCCAAACGTTATGAGATTTCAAAATTATTTCCTCAATGTTCTCATTTATATGTCGCTTTCCGACAGATAATCGAGAAACAACCACATTAACATTGGATTGTCCAAAGAAGTATTTACTCTTATGAGATTCATTTGATTTCTATCCTTTTTCTGATTAAAACGTGGGATTTTCAGTTGTGACCTACCATGAAGTGTAGTCTTTTCGCCACATTGAAACAGAAACAGTCATATGTAAAACAAATTTAGAGAATAGTCAACCTGCTACGTGTCCATACGTACATTTTTCACCTGCGATGTGTAAATATCTCGCGTGGAGAGGACGACACGTGGAACGTCAGGATAAGGCGCGATGAAAAGTGTATCTAGGCAGCATAATTAATTAACTTACTTCACCTGTTTATTAGCAGCTCTAAATTTGAAATGTTAATTATGCACTCTAATTTTATTACACCCGGGCGTATTACTGACTCATTATAAAAGTAGTACCGCCACAAATAGAGCGATATTCACAAAGAGATAATGCAGTAAGGCGGCTTCTTTGAAATTAGAAATAATAAAACGAGCTTCTGTCCAAAGAAGTTATTGCTCTGTCGAGATCTCCTCATCTGGAGCAAATAAGAAACTTCTCTCGTGAAATCATGATGAAATTATGGAGCATGGTAGTCCAGCGCAGTCCTGCATTAATTCAATTCTCCAAGCATGCGAACACTGCCATCATTGGCTCTCGTATGCTACCACACTTGTGTTGGTGCAACGAACTTCTGAACTGTCAAGGACCTTTCGCGGGTATTCAACAATAAAAAATTCAAAATCCGATCAGAAACGTACTAAAATAATGCACTAAAATGTAATAAAATAGCTTACTAAAATAAAGTATAATAACGTTTTAACTTACATTTCTCTAACATAATTTTCCTGAAAATATAATTTATTTCCAAAAATACCTGTTATCAATAAGATTGTAGGAGGAACTTACTTACACTAATGATTCTAAAATAGCGCATACTTTCTCGAATCATTTGTAAAGCTTTTGCAATATTATAATACTACTTGAAACTGCAAAACAAAATAAAATCAAAAAACATCCACGCTGAGATTCGAAAGGTTCTTAGGTTTAGCTCGCCGTTAACGACAGCACTACAACACAAGCCTTTCTAGTAACTCAACATTTCCAGCGCTTTAACAACAAACATGACACTTGCATTTGCAATTTTACAATATTTAGGCTTTCATTGACATTATATCACGATTCAATTTAAAAAACACATTTTATTTTAAAAAAAACTTCACTTTCTTCCTTAATGTAGTAGTCGCTCAATATTTTAAAAAAATATTGAAATTTTTAAAACTTCGAAGAGTTCAACTGAAATTAGATCTGCTCCAATTTCATGTGTTCTTTGCTCTATTGGAAAAAAAATTAAAGAAAATAATTTGAAGTCGTTTTAAGTAAATGTTTTTAAAACTACCTGTATTTCACGCAAATATACTCATATTTTCGTAACATCGTGTATGATCTTGATTCAAAATCTCTTTTGAAGAAATATTTCGTTACAAAATATATCGTCATTATTGTAGTTTCGGAATATACATTTTTTGCAATTTTCCAAAATCAGAGAGTTCAATAACAATGAGACCTGCAGCATCGTTTAAGTGAACTTTTTCTCTATTAGAGAAAAAACTCAAAATGCAGGAGTAATTTTTGAAATCTGTTTTAAATGTTGTGGCTTCATGCACAGTTTTAAATTTGCAGTGTCTTGAGTTCGGCCAGATCGTACGGAGAATGAAAAAAATGGAGAAAATCGTCCAATGATTTCGGTGTTAGGGTCGACCACAGACGAACGAACGGACAGTCATACAGACACATAAAAAACACGTTTTACCTTGAAACCCAGTCACGATTCTACCACTGCTTGTATGAATGCCTCACACTACGAGTTCTGTCAAAAAATCGCCATTTTTATTGCAGTATTAAAATATGTTCTCATTACTACTTAAAAATGTACATAGCACATTTGAAATAAGCAGAAATGCGAAATGAAAAATGTAAACCATTCCCAATTTGTAATGAAAATTCTGTTGCAACATGTTTTGTAACTACATTTGATTTTTCCCCGGATTTCCTTAACACTTCCATATTTTTCTCCCCTAATGTTTGAAGAGAATAAAAATTCACAGACGCAGTTTAATTTGTGTTCACTTCTACTTTTGAAATTGCTCTATTAATAGTTTTGTATGCGTATCTAAGAGTTGCCTACGAATATAACATTAAAAGACGCTTTGTGTGTTTTAACAAGGTATTAGTTAAGTTTAATAAGAATAAGATGTGAATCACATTCATATGATAATCGGTCTTTGCACAATTGTGTAAGAACGTGAAAATGAGACGTCTACCATAATTCATTCATTCTCTAGCATTATTCAGTTTGTTTCCTCCAAAATCACTTGAAATTCTTCAAATTTAAAAAGTTCCCAGGCAATACTGTTCGTAGGTTCTCGCAAAATTTATTTTTAAACATTCGACAATTCGAATCACAATTGAAATGAAATCTGCAGTGCGATTCACTTGGTAATTCAATTGTTCACTTAAAGATGTCAACATCAGTGTTGCCAACGTTTTGAAATAAAATTATGGCGTATTGAGCAAAAAATGCCTTTGAGTACTGCAGTTTAATCAACGACACCTACATAGATCTATATACGAGATGTTGGTTTAATTCCTGGCACTATCTCTGAGATCGCAGCGTCAACATACGCAAAAACCCGGTTTTGGAAATTTCTTTGAATTTTATGGCCGGACCCGAAAACAAATTATCAGTTTCCCATCAGGAGACCAAGACGCGTCGAATAACACTTCGTAAGTCTTGATTGGTGCAAGGAAAGTTGTCTAGCCCTGAGTGACGGAACCGCACATCCGAACACCCGTACCCAGAGTTTTAGTCACTTTGTAGGGATTATTAAAAGTTTGCTGCTTACGTTGGCAGCAATTTGGTTTACAGTATTCGTGAATAAATTGAAGAGTAATTATTGTACATTCTTTTCAAACAACAGTATTAGTGGAGAGTTTTTGTACATGGACATAAAGGAAGGAGGTAAATTTTGAAAATCCCCACTTAATAAAAATTTTGCATTTTAATGTGCAAATAGTGCGTATAAAACGTATTACATTGCCTATATTTAATTATTAGAACTAATGAAACCTTTGTGGTAATGTTCTCTCAAATAGTTTATTTCAATTTTCCAATGATTCAGAGAGCAGAAGCTGATGTGTTGTGCACTGATTTTGAATAAAATTATATCCCTCGTCATTAATGGCTCAGTTTCTTGTTTTTCATGCGAATAAATATCGATTCGAATATCTTGTGATGTCAGTAATACTTATTGGGTGCAGCAGAAAAAATAGTGCACGCCACAAATACCAAATACCAGAAATATAAAAAGAAAATGCTATTCCAAAGATCAAAATGTCAATGCCACCTAGTTGAAAATACAGTCGATGTGCGCAGTGACTGAATAATACAATGAAATATTTTTACTTCTTAGTCGATACCGAAATTGTTTAATGGTGTTTGGACTTTACTCGAGTTCCGAGGTATCTAACAAAATCTTATTCGTCTCTCACGTACATGGGCGAAGACCGCCTTGTTTTATTTCAATTTCAAATTTCCCCATTGCAAATTAATGACATACATATTTTATTATTTACTATTTTTTCAATGATTTGATATCTAATGAAACCACAGTCACTACTTACATACACGGAGGCTAAATAGTTGTCTTTCAATTTCAGTCTGTATTGGAAATTATTGATATAAATTTTTGTATTATTTTAACTGATCTCATAGAATTTGCAGAAAAAATACATTCAACTCAAAATACATTATTCTTATACGCAATGAAGGTTTATATTTTTTAAATTATATATAATAATAATAATAATAATAATAATAATAATAATAATAATAATAATAATAAATAATAATAACAAACAATAATTAATAATAATTAATAATAATAAACAATAATAAACAATAATAATAATAAATAATAATAATAATAATAATTACTTTTTTCACATACACCAACTACCACTAGAGTGAACTTCAATGGTACGGGATGTAGAATAGAAAGTTTATCAAAGAAAGCATTTGAATGTGCATTTGAAATTTAGGTAACCATCATTGGACCTATTAACAGCCGTGTAACCTCTTAACTTAACGGCCGTGTAACCTCTCGATTATCAGCTGACGAAGGAAACTTGACCGTTGCCTCCACCCCTTAACTCCACGTGCCTTGTAATATCATTGAGGCCGAGAACTGATTATAAGGCTAGTAGATTTTTTTTATGCTTTAAAAAAATATTTACTGCCTGTTCGTCATGATACGCCCTTAAAGAAGTTTTGATATACATTTGATTTATGCATAATGCCGACCTTTCGGTTAATGGGATTTGAAGTGGGCCACAGAACTTCCTCGTGGAAAATTCTACAGTGCAGTAATTTAGAAGTGATTTTATTGTAAGTCTTTTATTCAATGTTTTCGGCATAGGAACTCGATAATGAGGTGATTGAATCGAATGTAATCTACGGTGGTTTCAGAGAGTCTTTGGGGGCATCGGGAGATAATGCGGTTTATCAAACAGTGACGGTAGCACTGGAATCGAGGAAATGAGCAAAGCGTCACACACGTATAAATAAATAAATAAATAGCGTAACTTATTGCCCGCATGGGCATGTAACAGTGACAGACTTCCCAAGCAAATGGCAGAGAGAATGGGTCAGGTGCTCTCACTGGCGACTTCAATTTTCTTCCTGTCATGATAAGCGTGTAAGTGCGTGAATTGAAGCATAGATACTGGAATTTTTGGAATTTGTAATTAAGCACGAGATGTATTAGCACATAAACTAAAATAATAATTGTAATAAACGTTTTCGAGACAACGTTCACTCATGACGACTTATAGACCTACTAATAGAAAAGGACAGAAAATGATAATAACAAGAAACAAAAATCCAAACAAATTGTATCTCGTAAATCGAAAATCATCTCGTTTCCAAAGCCGACCCTCCACATACGTTATTTAAAGTACAGAATAATAGTCAATTTTCACTCTTCCTTTCTATACTACAGTACATACAGAAAAAAGTATTGGAATCAGCTAACTAACATTTACCAATCTAGCATTTTTTAAATAGTATTTTCTCCTTTAGCACCTTACTGTGGCTTCGTGCTCAAGGGTGCCTGAATCGAGTTGCACCGGAACGCCTGAAGGCTGCACTGGATATCGTGTTGGAAGGAACGAAGTTAAAACACACGTGTGAACGGTAATAGGAAATGTTAACACATTCTACATTCGCATCCTTTTAAATTTTGGGGCGCCTAACCTCTAATAAACAATTATGAGACCTCCTTGTGACAAATGCAGTCTAAGCACGTGCAATTTTAAGTCTCGCCGCCGTAGATAGCTTTATATTTCTCCAAAAACCGCAAGTGAAGAACACGTGAAATCATTTTAGAACATTTTTACAGCACTGCTTAGCGCCAGTGCCAGTGCCAAAGCTCGGCAATGACTGGACCGGCGCAAGACGCTACGATTTCAAGGAGGTAGTTTTGTTAAAACTTGAGCCAAGACCCGTCGTTGTTCGCTGTATTATTTCTACATGATGCAGAGCGTACTTTTCGCCTAGTGCCAACAGTTGTTATCCGTCATGCAAAGTCGGCGCATTATTGAAAATCTTAGCCGGCCACAATGTGTACTCTTTGAATGCTGGCACGCGGGCACCAAAGGTGAGCAGACGAGGTCAACTGACGGTATGTCTTCGCGAAGATCTAATAAAAGCACGAGAATAAACACCAAATATGTTGAATATAAATTGCTCTTAACATATTTAGTGTTTGTAACACCATTCTCACGCTGATTTGAGCTGACATGGTAATTGTTATTTTCCGGGAAAGAGAACCGTTGGGATGCTGAATGTTGTTCTACACGCGGCGACGAAAATTTCACTTTACTGCTCTCCCAAATGACTATTTTGAAGCTTTAACAGGTAAGATAGCATATGCATGTTTTTGCAGAAACGGAGGTTGTGATGACGGCGAAAAAGGTGGATGTTCTGAAATGATGTTATTGATTAATGAATGATGTGCAAATTGCTAATGAGGTTTCACTTAATCCTGTATGCGGACGGTGAAAGTTTTCGATGTGTTGTAGATTTACACGAGAGAGAACTCACAGGTCTATTTCTGGCACACATTCTAAGGAGGGGGGGGGGATGTGCAGATTTATGAATCAAATGCTACAAAAAGGCAATACTATTATATTTATAGGTCATAAATCAAATCACATTAAAAAACCGAGATAACCTGCGTGAACTCGTACAATAAACAAGATATTTGCAATAATTTCGTACTTACAGCAGATGTTACATAACATGACGGAGAAATAACGTTGGCATAAAAAAATATCAAAGGAAGCAACGGCACGACAAACGGGATAGAGGCGTTCACGAGAGAAAACAATTTACCTAGAAATATATTATCAAATACGTTACATGATTAGTAGTTGGATGTAGACTTACGAAGATATGACTTTGGAAATATAGGTAACTACAAATTCCTACAAGGAATGACTATGCCTCGGACAGATGGGGCGAAGAACGAGATGGAATTAATAATGAGAAGTGGAGGGAAATCAAATCAATGTCGAGAATGCGAATGAATAATTTAAAGAACTCTCAGCAATGACTAAGAATGAGTCAGAATGAAAGTTCGCTCAGCAAGTGAACATCAGATGTAATTCAGAAAAGTATCCCTCCACCGCGACAGCTGTTCAGCCACACCTCTTCGTAAACTGTTTATGTTTGTACATGGCTCCCTTAAGACATAATGGCTTTTTCATTGTTTACAACCGTGTAATTATATAAACAAATTAATTGATAATTATTCAAGAATCTGTTTTCAAATAAACATAACACTTATCACAAAAAGTAAATTGTAATAATGTTTATAAAAAAGGAACTTTTACAGAAGAGCACAGTAGCACTGCACTTCCTAATTTCAATTATTTCACGTGGCGAACTATATTTTCGTCGGCCAAGGACATCACAAAAGGAAGGGTTGCAGCCATTTACAAGTTAGCCAACAGCAAACGAACGAATGAAGGAAGGAGAGAAAAATGGGCAGAAGTAAACAATTACCATAGAATCTTCAGTTATGTTGCCAGCACTAGCTTTCAAAACGGTCCATTCTTATAAAATTCGCTCTATGTTAATAGACTGGTTAGAGAGGGAAGAGGCAGAGGAATCTGACAGAACCATTTAGGTAAATGAAATTTAAACTGTTATTTCTAGATCGAAAAATTTCCCAAGAATTTCCGCGAGAATTTTCATGACTGTTCTGGGTGCGGTTTTCTCCCATTGCAGGATCAAAGTAATCTATCAAAAATCAGGAATTATTAAAGTTAGGTTTTCTGCCAGAAAATAATTTAAAAAAATATATTTTACTAGATCAGAGAAATTACCGTTTTACTGAGGAGTATTAGCTTCAATTAAAACAAATAGTAGCTCGATGTTACAAGTAACTATAAATTATCTCACTATCATACCCCAATTTCTGAACGAGGACATCTCCACTGGGTACCTCTATGATAATTTTTGTTAATTTTGTGAAATTGAATGTTACAAGATGGTAAGCAAGATATGTAGAGGGAGAAGTGGCACAAAAATTTATCTAACGTATGGGGGACGGAACCGATCTTTTGGGGCACGGAATTTAATTTTTGTAGGGGCAACGTTGGTTTTCCCGAGGTTAAGGAGACTGGTGCAAGGGGCTGTTTAGAGGTTAGAAAATAATTTCGAAGAGTAATTTGTAATTGGTTCTATATTTAGTTCTCTGTGTAGATGTCTATTGGTTATACACCACGTGGCGTTGGTACGAAGCAGTTTATTTCGGAGGCTTTGTCAGAAAAGAATCTGTTTCCTTGAGTTCCGTGAACGCGAATGCTTGGGAACGGTTCCTCCAAATGCACTGTGACACCGACCGCAATTGACACCCGCGGGCTAAAAGCTGCGTCGGCGGCGCCGGTGGGCCAGAAGAGGCCGCAGCCGCGCGGCGACAGCCCGGGCAGGTGCGTGCGCCCCGCGGCGGCGGCGGCGGCGGCGGCGGCGGCGGCGGCGACGGCGCCTTCATTAGAGGCCGCGCCGGCGACAGCGTCGGGCGCGGAAATTCGGCGTGACGGCCGCTCCAATTAGCGCTCAAAGCTCATCGCAGGTGCGCGACGGAGCGGCGTAAGGCGCGCGCCTCGCCCGCCCTCTCACACCCCCAGCCCCATCGCCCCTCGCCCCTGGCCCGCCGCCTGGCTCACCCTGTGCTCGCCGCCTCGCCCATCCACTGGCGTCTCCATCGCCCCTCGCCCGCCGCCTGTCGCCTCGCCCTCCCTCTGGCGCCCCACGCCCCTCGCCCCTCGCCACTGGCCCTCTGCCCGCCCCCTCATCCACCCTCTGGTGCCCCCAGCCCCCTCGCCCAACACCCCTCTCTCACCGCCCGCCGCCTCGCCCACCTTCTGGCGCCCACAGTCTCCTCGCCCCTCGACCGCTGTCCGCCATCTCGCCAACTCTCTGGTGCTCCCATCGCCCATCGCCCCTCACCCATCGCCCATCGCCCATCGCCCATCGCCCATCGCCCCTCGCCCCTCGCCCCTCGCCCCTCGCCCCTCGCCCCTCGCCCCTCGCCCCTCGCCCCTCGCCCCTCGCCCCTCGCCCCTCGCTCCTCGCCCCTCGCCCCTCGCCCCTCGCCCATCGCCCCTCGCCCATCGCCCCTCGCCCATCGCCCCTCGCCCCTTGCCCCTCGCCCCTTGCCCATCGCCCATCGCCCATCGCCCCTCTCCCGCCGCCCGCCGCCTCACCCAACCTCTGGCGCCCCCATCGCTCCACACCCCTCCCCCATCACGTATCTCACATTGGATTAGAACTTAAAGAGATGGCCAAAATACGAAAAAAATGGGGGAATTTTAAACAAGCAGTTGGGTAGACTCGTTCCCAGAGTGCCTATTTTCACGGTTAGGAAAGCTCCGAAGCCTCACAGAGATGCTCTGTATCTTTGGAAACGTAGTCGTTGAGCGAGAAGCTTTTGTCATTTTTGAGCAAATTTCATAATTTAAAATGGATAAAAATATTGCTTATATACTTATATACAAATACTTAAAACATGTTTAAATTACTCAGTTAATAACAAATGATTAAACAAACGATTTAGCAATTGAAATCCCCAAATAAAAGCAACTATTAACTTCCATTCTGCATTTCGTGCTCAACCATTTTTAGACGTTCTTGAATGATTAAACAGCCATAATGGATACGCCATCTTTTGTTGCAAATTTTGACATTGGAATCGTAATCAGCGTGCTCAAAAACCATTGTAGACAACGTTTTATTAAATCTGAATAACGTTTTCATATTTTGGCCAGCTTTTTGAGATCTCGTCCCAATGTGCATCGCCCGCCGCCCGCCGCCTGCCACCCCACACCCTCCGTCCACTTCCCGGCTGCATTCCACTCTGGGGATGTCTGACGCACTTTCCAAATTCCGGACATCTTCTGTCGATTTGTCTATTGCGAGCAGGTGATCCGAACGCGCTGGGCCCCCTCCCGTCGCTCGGACGTCTCCAGGGCCACCGGAACGAAAACAGCGCTCTGTGTTGGACAGAGTTTGGGCACATTCCTCCACCCCAGTCGCTGTAACGTGATGGATCGGGTGCTATTTGTTCAACCCTTAGATGGATGAGCCGAGACTTCGGGTTCTGCTTTGAATGAAGGGTGGTAATTGGTGTTCTTCATTTTGTCTTCTGTTACCCTTTCTGCCAAAAAACTAAGTTCGAAGAAACGAAGAACGCAAGTAAATGAATATTTTAGGGGGTATAATTTCATTTTACGATTTTTTCCGTAGAAAAACTTCCCCAATCTTCATACGATTTTTAGATTTGATTTCTTCTTACAGAGTTCTGTACGGATAAGGATGAGAGCTAACTAATATAAAATGTTAGTTCTTTCGTGCGATGACGATGCTTCAAGATTCACTTGTTTCTCTCAAAAACATTTTGCGTTCATGTGATCAAAAGTCCACCATCAAATGAAATTATGACAATTTCATCTAAAAAATACCGAATTTCATTTAAGATGCTTTGATCTTTGTTGTCATACATACTTTAAAATATACTAGAATTAATTTTTCTATGAAAATATAAATGGGTGCCATATATATGGTATTGTCATAGTGGCCTCGGGAGGAGGAAACTGAGATCTTTCAAGTGTATTTCCTGTATGTGCTATTCATGCAACGTTTGTTGTCGTCTCAAGGCAAATCTCTACTCTTAACCAAATTATTTACTTTCCTTTTATCAGAAGTCGGATTCATCATTCATTTTACGTCAATATTCATTCGGTTGATGCTGGCTATGATGTTATTAGATACACCACGGAACACATTGAGCAAAAGAGTAACGCATGAGCGTAACTCAGGAAGCCTTTATTTCTACTTTTTTCCTTAACACTGAAAGTACTTTATTTGAAGAGAACAGTGCATTAAATGCCAAGCTTAATCCAAATGACACATTTATTTCCAGTTATATCAAGACACCAATTTCACAATATCAAGGCCACAACATTAATTTTAAATGTGAAATTTAATAACAAAATAAGATTTTATTATACAAAGTGAATTTTCCGATAGATCTTCCTGTGTCGGAAACTATTTAATTCATTTATGTACATGCTAATGCATTACTGTGGTGGAATATTTACTATTTCTTTATGTGTGCAATGTGATGTTACTTTGAGATTTTATTTAGCTGTCAGAGGATACCAATGTTCGCCGAAATGTATCACTGAAACTTTATTTTGTTATTTTATTGTGGTAAGTTTGGTACGAAGTGTATTACTCTATATCGAAAGGAATGCTAAAGATTTTTTTTTGAAAATATTACGAAGTTTGACATGGCTGATGATATTTATTTAACCTCAATAATAGCAAAATACTGTATGTGAAGAACTAGGGTAGAGAAGTACAATATACCTTTTCTGGAACTATAAAGTCCATATCTCCAGCTCGTTCACTAATAATATAGTTAAAGTGTGACGGAAAATTATTCTAGTGTGACAGATACAATGAGTCAGTTCGGAGGATCAAATTTGTGACAGTTATTAGTGTAAAAGGAAAAAAGTATGTGTAGATCAGGATTGTTAGTGAAAAGAAGCATATTATTGAAGAATTTGGTACCAAATTCATACAGAAGGTTTTCTGTATATTTTCTTGTAAATTAAGAAGATCACATTATACATATAAAACGAAGATTATAAGAAATAAAATTATTTTTTTTCTATATAATCTTAAATATATCCCGTTGTGATGAGAAGTATTTTTTCCGTCAATCCTCCTGTTTTTATGCTACAAAAGCCGATCCGTGAAGACGAACAAATAACTTGAAACTTGTTCTGTCTCCCTAACCCTCCAGCAAAGCTCGTGAACTTTAAGCAAGGTGTAAATGGCATATTTAAAATATTCTAGTAAGTGAACCGCGTGTATTAAAAAAATTTAATACTCGCATGTAGCTCACCGAAATTCAAGAAAGTTTATCTGGAAAGTAACAACACTATTCTGCTAATTAAATTGTAACCAACAAGCTTCATAATGGGACGAATATTAATTATATTAATGAAATATTCAGTTCTTCAGTGCACACTACATCTTGCGATTGACATATCACACCTTCGGATTAAGCTGTAACAAAAATCGATAACTTTTTTAGATTCACCTTCTTAATTTATACACGCTAGATTATTGATAAACGCTTTTGTTAAAAAAGACGATTGTTAACATTGTTTAACAGTCGTCTGGTACACACCAGGTGATTGGTAAACGCGGTTGATGTTCATTCCAACAATTGAAATCTTTCTTCTTCTTTGGTCCTATCTTCCATATACGGAAGTTAGGTGACCCATAACGGGTTTTCTTGGCATAAATTATTCAGGGTGGTTTCCCGTTGCCTTCCCTGATATGATGATGATGATGATAGGAGGTGAAAGGACGAACACAATACAACTATGCCCGAGGCGGGACTCGAACCCGCGATCTTTCGGTACTAGATCGCTACGGCACTGCTGCCTTAGCGATCTTGGCCACCGGATCGGCCTTAAACCTTTAGTTAAACGTAAACAAGGTGGACGCCACCTAGACTCCTTTTGTAGCCGACAGCTTCCGCCGCCTATTGATTTACAGCGTCGCCGCTAATTTACGCGGAGAACGTAGCGCTGCCGCCGCGCGTCATTAGTTGTGTATTTTTAATGACTTTGTTTCTCGCGGCGTCGCGCCAGCGCCTTCGACCTCTGTCCCCGTCGACGCCGCCGCCGCCGCCGACGCCTCTCCCTGACTGCAGCCGCCGCCGCCGCCGCCGCCACCACCTCCGACGCCGCTCTTTTGCTGTCGCCGCAAGGAATTTCCTCGTTCTCTTCGAACAGTCGAACATTGTTCCTCAGCCCTTCAATGATTGATGCCGGCAAATGCGGCTCAGGACATTAACTGATGTCACTGAAGTGTCTCTGACCGGGAGGTCCTACGGTTCGGATCCCGTCGGTGGCAGGATTTTCGACAATGGATTGACAGGTGGATCGGATTCGGTCGCTGACTGGAGGAGAATTTCGGCGGCCGACTGCTCTGATTGATAGTTTTTCGTGGTTTCTGCCGTCAACACCAGACGAATGCGGGAGCAGGGCCATAACAAACAAAAAGCATGCAATGTTCCTTGTCCTGTCTTCGCCATTTGCTTACACTCTCATACACTACACTACTACACACACTGCGAGACCCGTCGGAAGCGCAGACCTCCATCCGGCTGAAATGATGCCATTGTGGAAGGGAGACACCTGATTGGGGAAATTTCCAGCAAGCTGACGTAGATTGGCGTCAGATTCGCCGTTCAGAACCTCCACCCGCGATAAAACATTCACTACGCTTTAGGGACTAATGACCATGGTAGATGACGCGCATGATTTTAATCAATCGATTAAAATCAATGTTTGTCTGTTCAGTGATTCCGGGCGCGTAAACTACTGAGGTCCAGTAAGTACAGTGCATGTTTCATCGTGAGAGGTGATCTTCCCTCGCTAAATGGTGAGAACCGGGGCCGACCTACATGTGGACTAGCGGGGTTTTCACCGACGAGTTACCTCCCATCAGCGGGGCACCACACCAGCCGGGACAAGATCTAAGCTTCCGGTTGGACTACCGACATGGTTGGTAGTGGTATGAAGAAGTCACTGAAAGTAATCATGATAGAGACATAGGTTTTGATAAAAATTTAACTGCACCCATGAATAATATCCATGTGTCTGCCGAGATGAGGTGCACAGACCACGAACAACGAGAAAGGGAATGTAATCTAGGTGTTCAGTATAAAATGATAATGCTCTGGTGTGATACTGTTGGACCAATCTACAGGACTTGAAAACGTAAATTCAAATAATTTGCAGAATTCAAGGCATATTTGTCCAAATAGCAGCCCTATCCAAATAGTTCTTCGTAACCAAATAGCTACATTACACGAAGTCAGAAAATAATTAAATTGCAAGAATCTATCGTGGAATCCTCCGTGGTGATGGCCCGACAGAATGTCTTTAGAAGTTGGGGAAAAGAAGGCTTTGAAAAGGCAAAGAAATTTCTATTAACATGTAAGAAAATTTTGTGGAATTTTGTGGCCGAAAAAATCTGTTTGATGAATATATATTTTACTTCCTTGAGAAATCACTGAAATTGTTCTCGGTATAACTGCATTTTCGTGTATTTTATTTGATTTATTTGCTTTTATATTTGCTTACAAAGTGCATTTTAATTTATTTTAGTCTCCTCTAATCACAAAACTACATTTTTATTTTCGAACTCTCAAGATAGTCGTCTGAATACTAACTTATTTTGTTTGCACATACATTTAGTATAATTGCACCGAACGATGGGCAGTACTATATTTCCAAATATCACAATGGAATTAATCCTAACAAATCAAAAAGCATTGTTATCAATGGTGTGATTTAAGTAAACAATTAACTATTGCCAAGTCTAATATTCTAAACATTAATTATTCTTCATCACAGCCCCCAAATTAAATGTGACCCCTCGATTACGCACCAGCAACAACAAGCCAGTATGTCCTCGTCATTTCCGAATCTCCCTTTCTTTCCACTTCGCTTCTGGCATTCTATTTTTACAAATCAAACACACTTTCAATTCCACGGCATCGGAAATTGCGACGAAATGATAGTAAGAAATGGAATGGAAGGCAATGAAGAAGATCGTACGAAACAGAATGACAGTAACAAAGGAGAACGTGGGGGAGAAGGTGTTCTATCGAATGAAAAAGCTGCGCGGGGAATGTTACCTGCTGGGCCACGCTGCTACCATTCAAAGCTTCCGTTGCCACTAACCCCAATCCCGCTGCTAACTCTTCTCTGCTCTCCAACTTTTCTCCTTCTTTTTGCCTGTACCTTGTCCTTTACCCCCTTGCCCTTCATTCAATGATGTATAGGATCCACCTTCCACACTCAGTAACAAACAACTCACCTAGATACGCACATATCCAACCACAGTTTTCCTTTCCTTTTATTCTGGCAAATACTCATTTTTCCTATCACTCACTTTCGTCATTTCTACTTTAATTTGTTTATATCTCGCTCTCTCTCTCTCTCTCTCTCGTACAAATTTAGCCTCACACACTTGTATTTGGGCTTTTTTCCTCTCCCTCTTCTGCTCGCTTCTCCCATTTCCTTGCTTCCTTTTTCCCAGCCTCACATCCATCCTTACTCCACAGTTTCTCTCTATCCTCTATCTTATTTTATTTCTTTGTTTATTTCATCTTTCTTCTAGCAAGAATGATGTTTGCCATATCTCCCCGCCTATTACAACGGTATTTGGTGTACACGTGTTACCTTCAAATCTGTCATTTTTTGTGAAATAAAGAAAAATGTTTACAGAATATAATTTCAAGTTTGCTGAAAATAATTTCATAAAGGGAGTTTAGAAGGAAGAGGAAATTTGAAAGAAAACCTTCTGCGTGTAACAGAAGTGCGATAAAAGTGGATTACTTAGGATAAATTCGTTCTTCTGTAACCCGCTATGTGACTGGCATGTACCATTTCCATGCGCACTAACGAAATTCCATTAACCAAACCTGTGGTGTCCCATTTTCTTCCTCAACCCAAGCAGCTGATCCTGTCTAATCATCCACAATGAAAATATTATCCACAGTGAAGATATAAATATGTACATTTTACATCAATTTAAGCATATGAATCAGCATGACCACAAATGTACACCTGAACAGAGTTTCTCATAGATATCAATGAGATATCAAATAGATGCACAATTAAGCGGAACTAAGTAAAATGGAAAGGAGCCTGGTTGGATGATATTCGTATACCATGAACGCTACATATAATTTAATGAACCATTTAATGGCCAATTAATGATTTTGACAGTTTATGCTCTTGCAAATAGCATTAGTCTGTGTACCGAAAACGATACACGTTTTACAGATCTTGGTCTGGTACAATATTGTATTGTTCTCAGATCATATTAACGTGAACGTAAAAGCTTTCAAACGTGCACGGTTAAGCTAACATTATGGTTGACTTTCGCATTCACCTATGTGATGTTCAGTGGTTCGCCTTAATATCATGGTACCAGTCATTTGCGTTTAGATTTAAACTTCAATGTGTTTAGTTCCGCAGTCGCGAGAATCGACGCTGAGGCCTCCTGGATCCAAGCGATTTTCACTCTCCCATCTCCCCGTCTCAGGATGCGGTCAGCTTTTGATGCTGCTTCATCGTTTGCCCTCTCCAAATTTTAATGGAACCAGTTCCCTCAGGCGTTTTTACGCCGCCGTTAGACGAACAGAATCGGAGCGAAAAATTCGATAACGACAACGTTCTAAAGTCTAATTTTTAACGTCCGATGCAGGATCGTCCCACGCTTACGGTAGTAACACAGGCAAATTACGAATCTCGTGGGAAATGAACGAATCTGCATAACAGTGCAGCGTCGTGACTCCCATTCGGAATAATTGATGCGATGCTAATGCAGGCGTTGCCGCGAGCGCTTCGAGACCGAACGCGCACGAACTTCAACAAAGTTGCTCTTGCTTCAGAATACCGCGCATGCCGCTGACTGGGGCGAGGCACACAACGTTTCAGTCGGGTTGACGTCGGCGATTTATATTCGCGAACTTGCTTTAAATAGAAAAGCATGCTGAAATACAGCACGCCAGAAGGCTAGGCGGGCTTCGATGGGATAAGTCTGTGGTATGTGCAGTACAATCGTTCTTTCAAGTTGTCTTTGCCGCTCGTTCTTTACAATTGTTGGATCGTCGGTGAATCGTGATTAATTTCTTTTTCTTTAAGAAATTATCCTAGTTTCTATTCTCTGGGGAAATTGCTAATTCCAGTTGTGTAACATTGTTTACAAAGAATACTTTAAAGACTTTACGAAAGAGATGTAGGAACTTACTAATTTTGTAATTGCAGGTAGAAAACGCGAATTGCTACATGAGCTCCACTTGCCCGAGTTTGTAGAAAAATATTCTTTTTTAACCTGCAAATGATTTTAATTCGATCCTCTTAGAATTCTTCTAATGCTTGGTTACATAAAAGTTCATCATACTTACATTTTGATTTTAGTGGCTCTAAGAAAATGCGATCTCGGCAAATTGAATGATCACATTAATTGCAGTTTGTATACATAGGCGTCTGTCACTGTTAACATAACTCGAATCAATACTTTAATCGATGTATCTCTCTCCTCAATAACTAAGAATAATAACTCAGAATGTCACTGGAAAATGTATAAACTTCCATTTTAAAAAAAGTCTGTGTCGTCTCAATATCTGAAAAAAACACATTCGTTACAAACAAAACAAAACAAAAAAGAAATACGTTATGTTACCCCCCCCCCCTCACTCAGACACAACAACAGGCACGTCAATCTGTGTCGGAAGAGCTACTTGCGTCCTGGGAAGGCTTGGGCTCCAGCGAGCACAGGGAACTTCCCCTCACTCTGCTCTTATTTCCCCTCCGAATCCAGAAAGCGGTGTACCCGCGCAAGCTGACGCGGCGCAACGCGTGGAATAGTGGCTTCATTCGGAAATAGGTTTGCCAAATCTTCTCTATTAAACAATCGAGATGTTTGTTATGCTTATATTCTTTACAATTTCATGTTGTTTTTGAAATACTATCTTGTATAAATATTTTCTCCTGGAGGCAGGGATGTGTTTGAATGGAAAATTCTTTCCTTGTTTTCGTGTTTCTTGTTATGTTTTATTGAATCATTCAGTTATTTATTGCATAAAGAAATAATTAAAAATCTTTTAACAAGTTTCTTGAAGTTAACAATTCTTTCTTACGGACGGACAGCTCATTTCACAGAAACTTTGTTAAATCTACTTTCGATTCAAGTTGTTTAAATTTAATCTCAATTACCAATTTTAAATCTGACTGATGTATTATTTCATTTTATTTATAATTTCTTTGCTTTATTAGAGGAATTATTGCTATATTAGTTGAATTTGGGACAATGTTTTGTCAAAAAACTATCCAAAAGATTTTCGTGGGCCAGGTTTGCAATATCGTACCATTTAAGAACTTTGTACCATGTCTACTTTTAACCAACACACCAGTTGATCCGGACACAGTGCCAGCGAATTATAATGAGTCAGTTACCTTACCTGCACCCTTGACATGCCTGATTTAACAACTTGTTGCAAACCGCATCCCGGTACCTTAAACCGTTTCGACGTTTCGGTACTGTCGTCAAATTAGGTGACTCTAAAAGTATTTTAAATACTGCTAATATTATGCAGCATAATGTACTAATGATTAATATTGTATTTGTATATTCTTTTGAGAAAGACCAGCAAATGTGTTTGTTTTCTTTATTCTTCTTCCCATGGAACGTTATACCAAACGAAATGTACAAATCTGTGCATTTTTGTGTATTGTATTTGCTTATTGCTCCTAAAACACGTGTACATATTTTTGTATCTTCTTTCATGATGTCATGCAATTTCAATACAAATAGGATAAACAAATCTGTGCCTTTTTTTTAGAAAGGTAGTGACATATAATTAGGTCCACTCAAAGATCTCTCTTGTTACGACGTTCCATTCCAAAAATAACAGATCACGTGATATCTATATCAGTGCAACGGCAAAGGGCCTAAAACCTTTCAAGTTCCATTTTCTTCTTTGACAGATCGAAAAGCCTTTGTGTCAGTCATCTTTCTTTGAGGTCTAAATTCGCGGCTGAGATGTTTCACTCTGATTTAAACCCATCAAGTCCTCTTTGGCTGACTCGTGGGCACCCTAATGACCTGCTCCGCCAATCCGAGCTAAGTACATGAGGCAATAAACTCTTTCGCGGGTTGTTTATCATGTGGGCGTCCGTCGCAAGCCGTGGGGCGAAGGGTAGGGCGGGGCGGCCATGGCATTTCCGACGGTGCTGCACTAAATGCGGTGGTCACAACCCGGTGGCGGCGGTGGCGGTGGCGGTGGCGGTGGCGGTGGCGGTGGCGGTGGCGGTGGCGGTGGCGATGGCGGTGGAGGTGGAGGTGGCGGCGGAGGTGGCGGTGGCGGCGGTGGCGGCGGTGGCGGCGGTGGCGGCGGCGGTGGCGGCGGTGGCGGCGGTGGCGGCGGTGGCGGCGGTGGCGGCGGTGGCGGCGGTGGCGGCGGAGGCGGCCGCTGCAGCGTAGCGCAGGACGAGGAATTCACTTGCCCCCTGACCGCCCCCCCCCCCCGCCGCCCAGTGCCAACTCCAAATGTCAGCCGACTTCGCATCCGCCACGGCTACTCCTCGCCAGGCCACTTGGGGCTGTGGGACACGGCGTGCACCACCAATACCTTTTTATAATGTTGTTTTCCTTCTTCGAAAGAAGTACGGTACTAGGGGTCATTCGGAATAGATAAATGTTGCTGTTGATTTTCATCTTACTTCTCTGTCCCCTTATCTAGAAGTTTTCTTCTGCTGAGAAAGTATGTGGTGTTTTTGGGAAAGAATGGAGAAATAATTCTGAAAGGCTATTACATTTTTACACATTATTTTCTACTCGATGATAAAAGAAAAATAAGTTAATTGATATATTGTATCCATTTTATGCGCCCTTGATCTGCATCATTGACAAACTTCTTGGAAGAGTTCACAAGTTAACCCATAATCAGAGTCAACAAACAACAATCTCATTACTTTGGTAACAGACAGAAGATTATTTACAACATGATTTTTAATTCAGTGCTGGTGTTTCATATCCGCAGCACTGGGAGTACAATGTGTAATTCCAGAGTGCAGTACCTTAAAAATGTGAAATAAAATTATGAAACGTTAAAGCGGTCCAAAAGTGGACAAGGTCATTAAATTATTTTGTTAGAGAAGTAATAATTCTGATTTACAAGTTAGGCAGCATAAACATGTCACAGTATCATTGTCAAAGATATGCCTGTAAGCCTGTTCCGAGGAGATCTCACAATATCGATGTTAGTCATTTCGTTATGCTTTTTTAACTATTTTTAGATAGATTATCAACTACTCGATCTCACAGCGATCATTGTAACTTTTAAGGTTGCGGTAACGGTTGCGAAACACATACTAATAACATACACAAATATCCATGCATAGGCGGGGTTTGAACCCACGACCCTTCACACCAAGGCAACTACGGCCCTTCAGCCTTCGCGACCGCGGGTATCCAGGCCGGCATTTACTCTCTTTTGAAGCTCTAATTCTGCGCGAGGTTGACCAGGCGCTCAAATGCAATTCGGTCACGGACTAAGATATTTCTTTGCACAAGAGAGGTCTTTTCAGATTTGGCTCCGAATCATCTTTCAAGCTTGATCTTTTCTGTGCCGTAAATGTACGTCTGTCGAGCCACCACAATCACTGTCACAGTAACTGAAAATATATACGAGATACAATTGGAACGAAGGATGAAGATGAACGAAAAAAGGTATAAAAGTATAGGTTCTAATAATATACAACAATGTCGGGGCTGGAGTGTGATTGTCAGATAGCATCCTCCAAATGGTTCTGTAATAAAGCGAGGGAGAGGAGAGAATTTCGATAAATTTGATTATATTGAATTTATAGAATCCACGATATTCACAATCCAATTGACCATTTCTGACTCATTTGCCAGAAAAATATCATCTCACAACCCAACGGAAATTGAGAACTTGGAAGATAATTGTGTCTAAAATCGACTTGTCTTGAAACATACTGTCAACCAGTGAGTAGCGAGGTAACTATTTCTGTTCTTGTTACAATTATCTGGAATCAAAAATGAATTCTAAAATTCAGGATTTTTGTCCGATATTGGTATCTATATTATCAATTTCGAATTTACTTATAAATTGTTAGAAAACTAAACAGCTTCTGGTCACTTGAGAATGATCAGTGGATTTGATAGATACCCACAAACTTGAGAAAAATTTAAAAAAACAATTAAACAGTTTTCAGTTTGACTGCAAAGTGAAAATGTTTGATTTTATTAATTCGCAATTTCTCATATGTGATGTTATCACTGTAATCTCATTTTTAGTGCGTTACTACGTACGACTCAGATGACGTCATGTGACAAGCAAGAAAGAAACTTGAGCGGTCTTTCAGAACAGCCAAATATTGCGGTGTGCCATTTCAGAACAGCCAAATTTTGCTGCTGTAGGCTTCCTTTAGAGGTCTCGGTGGGTGAGGGGTTAGATTACTGGCCTCTGAACCTCAAGTGCATGGATTAGATCCGGGGTGCGTGGGTTTTCGAAGGGCGGAAAGTCCACAATAGCCATGTGCCATCGGGTCGCGTTACGCGCCTCTATACCCGTGCCATCGCCGTTCCCTCCCACCCCCACCCGCGGGCCGTCAGCCACCATCACCTGAACCCTACCACCGCAACCGCACCGAGAATGCAAAAGAATTTTAAGGAAAGTAATGTTTCAGTAAAAAATTATGAAAAACAAACAGGATATTTTGAACACAAGTAACAAAATTAAAGCAATGCGGAATATTGTAAAAAATACGACCACATCATTTCAGTATTTAGTAGAGGATGTTATAGAGAAAAATAAAAGAGAAGAAAGTAATTAGGAAAATGTTGCAAATCTCTTCAACCAACACTTTTTCAGAATTGTGGCTAATCTTACGAAGGGACTAAAACCACAAAATACATCGTACCCTTCCGAAAAAATTTTCGACACCATGTTTATTTCTGAAACTTCTTCTAACGGAATCCTCAGCATAGTCAGTAAAGATAAATATTCATCTGGTTTGGAAGAATTTCCGGATTGTTTATTAAAAGCTTGTGTACCTGCTTTTACACATCCGTTAATTTAAATTTTCAATGCTTCTTTGTGCACAGGAGTATTTCCAGATATTTCCAAAACAGTAAAAAGTAAGCCACTTTTTAAAAAAGGAAACAAAAATGGAATTTGATTTGAAACAAATTACCGGCCAATTTCTGTTTTGACAGTTTTCTAAAAAAATAAGAGAGGGTTTTCTATACGTGAATGGAAACATTTCTCAGAAAAAACGAAGCGTTTTCAGACTCACAACACGGTTTTAGAAACTTCAAATCTACGGCACGAAAGAACAATATTTACTTATATTTCCAACTCGCAGCCATTTGAGCATGGGGTCCCGCAAGGTTTGATATTAGGACCTAGTCTCTTTCTGCCATACGTAAATGATAAACATTTCTGCCTGCCGATGACATGAATGTTCTGTGCAAAAAACAAAAAACGATACGTACAATAAATAACACGATTTCAGAAGTTTCAAATTGGTTTCGCAATAACACATAATAGATACTAAAGGAAATACGGCTTCAATGCATATTTGCATTTCAAATCGGCAATCGCATGCTCTATTGAAAATGAACAATATGCAATTAGCTGATATTCAAGTAACGACATTTCTGGGTATCTCAATTCAATCAAACCTCAAATGGAATGTACATATAACAGAATTAAACGCTAAATTAAGTTCATTGTTACGCATTCAGGATTCTTTCAAATTCTTTCAGCCTTCATCCAGCTCGTTGCGTGTACTTTGCAAATATACATTCCCGACATTCCCCAACATATTTTGAAACAGACTTCATTCAATCCGTTCCAAGGCTTCTTCGCCTTGCTGAAGAGAACCGAATAGTTCGAAAACGTCTATCAAAACTGGGTGTTTCATTTATCCCATTTTGCAGTGACCACTGATTTGGGATTAAAGTTTATCCCAAGACCTTGGCAATCCTACCAAAACTCAAAATTTCTGAGTGGTATTTGGGACCCATTGTCAAGGTGTTTTAAACAAGATACCCTTTGGCAATACTCTAGCAAACATATTGTTTGGCTTACGCGTACGTCATCTTTTGCTATACTGTTTCGATCTGTTTGGTGAGATCCGGCGCCGACCTACGTCAGTTTTCGGGGATTTTCCCCAATCAAGTATCTCCCACCAGCGAGACCCCACCCCATCCGGGACAAGCTCTAAGCTCCCGTCTGCTCTTCTGACATGTGGGAGCAAGGAACAAGGAAGAGGAAGCAAAGATCGCGCGCGGTGCGTGGTCCTTTTATTAAGTACTTCCCCGGCATTCGCCCCGCGTTGGTTCAAGTAAACCACGGAAAACTAGCGACCGAACCAGCCGGCCGATTGGATTCTACTCCAGACAGCGGCTGTGCTCGACTTAGCTATGTGGCCAGTGTCGAAAATCCTGCCACCGTCGGGACTCGAACACTCAGACCTCCCGATCAGAGACATTGCAGTGACATCAGTACAAATTAATTCAACGTAATTCAAATTAATTCAAGTACAAAGTCACTAAGTCAACAAACACACTTCCCTCTCATGCAAATTCTAAGTTCATACATAAAACTATAATAAGATGACTAGTTCTCTGCGCATGCCCAATACGGGCAAATACAGCCCCTACAAACGTGAGTAAACTCCAAATCGTGCAAAAATATCTCAGTTTAATCACAAATTCCCCCTAAATAATAAACAACTCCATTCAGAATTAAACATCAATGCAATATTAAACCAAATAGCCCATATATCACACAACTTCTATTAAAACCTGATATATATGCTAGTTGCAACCCATTTCAAACTTGCGAAAAAGGTTTTGAATTGTAAAAAAATCCCATCTGAAGCCTTTCTCAAAATATTAACGATTATATGGTATTACTTGAATAAGTTGCAGTGCAGTTGGTATGTTCCAATTCGAGGTATTGTATGTTGGTGTTTTTATAAAGTACATACGATTTTATTGAGAGCTTAACTGTGCATCTTTCAGCCGTTCGACTTTTTCAGAATGTTAATTGTTAACTGAAGAACATGCATTACGTAACAGAACCGACTTACTGACAGAACATTATCATGCCATGTGTCTTTACAATAAAGCAGTAGTGATCTAAAAACAGGTCTCGTCTAGTTCCAACTTCGTGTTTTAGAGAAGTTAATATTAATTATTATTAGAATATTTTGTTTTGGAATGCTAAGAGATCAAAATTGAATATATGAAAATAATAAAAGAAATGAAAGTACAGGTTCTGCTGGGTGCAAATATCTCTATAACGTAATGTCATATTATCAAAAGAAACTAAAATTATACTGCGGGGTGTAAATGGAATATGGCGAATATGCAATACCTTTTACTATGAGATATTAAGTACTAGGCATTATGTATTAAAATGTATGTTAGATATATTTTAAAATATCTAACATATATGAATTTTTAATAAGTGTACTTATCGGTTTTCGTTTAGATTATGCATTACAGTTATTTAAGATGATGTAATTAAATGAGAAGTAATTAATATAAAGTGGCCTACAAACTTCTTTAGGTAACAGAACTTGAATAAGGAAGAGACTTGTCCTAAGCTCATTATAAGATAGAGAATTTGTTAAAGCAAAATTATTATAATGTTTATTATATTTAAAAAAATAATTTTTGAAGTTATTATGTGCATAATGATGATTGTCGTCTGCTTAAAGCATTTGCCTTCGCACATATGAAAAATACCTAGAGCATAAAATTCGAATAAAATGTTGAGAATGCGCTTCCAGAACTTCGTGGCATTGCGCAGTATTCCTTCGCATTCTTTGAATGGTTTGAGCGTCTCATTCACAATTGAATGGCATACTTTGAAAGTCGTAGTTCGTGGCGGAAGTGGAATGAAAGTACAGTAAACTAATGTTCTTGGTTCGTAATGATGGTAAGAAAAATTTATTACGAAAATAAATTACAAAAATTATTGTATCGAGGTCAATTTTTCATGTAGTGAAGAATACAAATAGGCAAATTAGGAATAGAATAAAAGCTATAACAAAGAACGCGCAACTAAGTTCTTAGAATGGTTCAGAACGGCAATACACATACACCTTTGAAATAGGCGTAAGTGTCCTTGGATGATAAGGAAGTCATGACTTAGAAGAATTTGTTCCGGTTCTCAACGCTAAAGATGCCTCCATCTGTCTCTGACTTGAAAAGTACTTTTTTCCTAATTTATGAAACTTTCCCCTGACTTATCGTCTTACCTGAGAAGTAGCTTGATGGCTGGTGATATTTGTCACTTAGTGAATCTTAAACTTAACTTTTATTTCTAGGACTACACTTTGTATAAATAATTTTAATTTTATTCGCATTATTTTTGTCTGCCTTTCTCTAAGCTCTTTCATTTTACAAGTCGAAATCCAATTACCAGGAAAACACAATACAATTTACATCAGTGGTGGTTCATGGCATAAGATACAAAGACAGTAAATAAAGGCTTTGTTTCATTTCCTAGACAGTAAACTGCATTCTAAGTTAATACATACCTGGGTAAACAGCTAGTACTAATAATAATTGATATTAATTAAATAAAAAAGTTAACTTGATTATTGTGTATTTTAGTACATTTAAAGATTATTGCAAATGTTACAATTGAATTGTTTAATAAAAATTGGATCCGTGTGAACATTTTATTACAAAGAATTATTTGTAACATTTCACTGGAACCTAACTTACTTCCTTTTAACCAATGCTTTGGAGTGACTCAAAAAATGTAATAGAAGGTTCGTTGTGTTACAATAGTACATTTCTTCTCGTATTAATTGCGTAAACTATGCGTTTCTAAGACTTCCCTATTGTAAATAAACGCTTAGAATAAAATTTATTTGCGCATTGTACTAGGCTTAAAAAGTGAGCACTTAAGCCCGGTTCTGGGCATGGATAAACATTTGATTTTTAAGCTTTTATTTCAACAGGAAAATCTTAAAACAGCGTGAATAAGGAGCACGTAATACCGAATAGTCAATGTTATTCCGTATTGATATTATATTCGGCACATCTGTGCTTCGTTTCTGTTCATCCGTGCTTCGCAGTGGGTTATCCAAGACTAAACTTCCAAAAAATAGAAAACGCCAAAATGTTTCATGGAGTTCTTGATCTTGTCCTCAATTCAATCAATGTCCCCAAGATTATGGAGTAAGAACTCTAGCGTGTGTCTTTTTGGGGACGAGAGAACATGCCTTCAATGGCCGAGGACGCACCGATACTGAGCTACGAATGGTGGTAATGTGTTGCAGCGTAACGTGCATTACCGCTTTCTTTTGTAATATCTGGGTACTCAATTCTACATTTTTTGACCTTGTCTGAAATGTACGAGTCTACGCACACGGCTCTCACGTAATCGAGCAATAGCTTCTTTCATCTACAAACGAACTTCCAAATAAGGTGCCAGAAGAGTTTGGTGAAGAGATAAAAGAGAATAGTAACATTGTGTTTTACGAAACGACCTCACATCCCGGACCGATTTTTAAAGACGGTTCGTATCAAAATGTATTGTTTGAAATCACCGAACATTAAGCGGTTAAGGGGTAGTTTCTTTCATAAAATACTTAAAAAAATTCACTCTTCTTCTCACTTCAATAAGCTCACTCTTACTATTAGCCACTGATAATAAATAACACATAAATTTGATGTTCGAGTAGAGTGCTCAGTGGCCAGAATTGCACCGGCCACCGCATCCGTACGGTGGCGATCAGGAGAGAGTTTGTGACGTCAGCAAAGTCAACCCACTGGACACTCAGAAGCCAAACAGGAAGCGGCCTCTCTCGCAGTGTTACGTCCTCTCAATCTTCGCGTATGCTGGAGCTGCTACCCACGTAATTCTGCGCCCGTGTCACTGCTGCCAACTTCAACCCTCTTTAACCGCAGGTGCAGCGCATGTGTTTGAGCAACGCCAAGTGTTTGAATCGCACATCCGGAAGTAGCGAATGAGTGACATTTTCTTGGAAAGGAACATTTTGAACGAGACACCTATTGTACCAAACGTCTTCAAATGTTGATATGCATGACATGTTCATCGGAATAATTACAAGACAACCTCCATATACGTAGTTTTTCAAACATTTCAAACTCAAATTTGCTTAATTTAAAAACTGAAACAGAGTCAAATACAGATGATTCCTACTCTTTCGAAAATCGATAAAATACCCAATACATTCACAAACACATTCGTAGTAATAATGCGAATGCAAGGTATGCCAGTGTTTCCGTAGCGCAAAATTTTACATTGCTATAAAAACGACAAAAATGTAAAAAATTGAGAAAGAAGAAATGTTAAGTTTATTACTGTTCACAGGAATATCGATGTCATCAGCAATATGCGATGTGTCAGGAAGTACGAGCCACCGGAGACCAAAGAAGACAATGTATGTCAGTGTTTCCGCAGCGCAACATTTTACGTTGCTATAAAAACGAGAAAAATGTAAATATTTGAACAAGTGACAAACGAAGAAATGTTAAGTTTATTACTATACACAGGAATATCAACGTAATGAGCAACATGCGATGTGTCAGGGAGCCACCGGAGACCAAAGCAGACAATGTATGTCAGTGTTTCCGCAGCGCAACATTATACATTGCTATAAAAACGACAAAAAATGTAAAAAATTGTACAGTTGAGAAATATTAAGTTTATTATTGTACACATGAATATCAACGTAATGAGCAACATGCGATGTGTCAGAGCCACCGGAGCCCAAAGCAGAGCCGTCTGTTGATCGAGGTGGTGCGCGAAGGCGCTTTTTCGAGCGCTGGCCTTTGGAGGGCCCTCCACCCCCCACCCCCACCCCCCGGGCGCGAGCGAGCGGGCGGGCGGGCGGGCGGGGAGAGCGTGATATTGCGCGTGGCGTATAAATAGCGGGGCTAATGTGACAGCGACGGGTGGCCGGGGCCGCCGCCCCCGCCATCCGTCTGTCGCCGCTGCGCCGCGCAGCGCTGCGCTCTGCGCCCTCCCTGCATCCCCCCTTCCCCTTCTCCCTCCCCCCATCACCATCACAGCCGCCGCTTACGGCCCCGCCACACATCCCAGCGCACCGAAATGCACGTGCCGACAAGGTTGTGGCGAGGGGTTTTTCTTCCAACTATACTACAAGAATACGTTTGTCAACCGCATCCACTGACGTTTCATGCAAATGTTTGTTCCATTTGTTGCGCACACCTGCACTGTCGGCGTCTGGAGCAATGGCCATTACCTCGTAGTCTTTAAGTTTAACATATTTACGTTAAATTACTTTTTGTGCGAGCCGATTCAAGAAGGTAGCTATTCTTGTTTAGACAGACGTCGATTTTCAGTACGTTTGTTGTAGGAGCAGCGATAATTTTTATATTTTTACTGAATACTCTCTAATAAATAGTTGTACATTCTTCTCTAACAAACTCAGGGGAAGTTAGTGTAAACAAAGGAAATAGAATATTCGAAAAGTGAATTAACTATGACGCATTCATTTTGCTGTATAATTAAATTATAAGACGTATATATTAACTGCAAAACTGGGAGTAATTTTTAAGGCACCAAAATGTACTGCTTTCTGTGGACCTATTAAGCGAGGATATTCAGACAAAAACCATTTCAGTAAAATTCAACCCGTCCATTTTCTGCCCTTTGCGACGCTCCTCTCGCCCTGCTGCACCACCCTATAAATACCTCGCCCCGCCTCGCCCCGCCTCGCCCCGCCTCGCCCCGCCTCGCCCCGCCTCGCCCCGCCTCTCCCCGCCTCGCCCCGCCTCGCCCCGCCTCGCCCCGCCTCGCCCCGCCTCGCCCCGCCTCGCCCCGCCTCGCCCCGCCTCGCCCCGCCTCGCCCCGCCCCGCCTCGCCCCGCCTCGCCCCGCCTCGCCCCGCCTCGCCCCGCCTCGCCCCGCCTCGCCCCGCCTCGCCCCGCCTCGCCCCGCCTCGCCCCGCCTCGCCCCGCCTCGCCCCGCCTCGCCCCGCCTCGCCCCGCCTCGCCCCGCCTCGCCCCGCCTCGCCCCGCCTCGCCCCGCCTCGCCCCGCCTCGCCTCGCCCCGCCCCCGCCCCGCCCCCGCCCCGCCCCCGCCCCGCCCCCGCCCCGCCAGCGCGGAGCCGCAGAAAATGCAACAGGCGCGACGCGGCCCCGCAGGTGCCAGGCGCTCTATTTCGGTGAGGGGAGGCGCGTATTGTGTTGTTCCTCATGGCGGCGGTGGCCAGTACGAGGGTCACAGCCGCCGCCGCCGCCGCCGCCGCCGCCGCTGCCACCAACACCATCACTGCCGCTATCGTCACCGCCACCTTTACGATTGTCACCTCCACCATCGCCACCTCCACGGTCAACACTGCCACTGTCATTACCACTACCACTGCCACAGCCGCTGCCACCGCCAGCGTCACCGTCCTAGCCACCATCACCACTAGCGTCGCCTTCACCCTTGTGACCGCCATCGCCTTCCTTCCGTTCCCTCCGCCACAGCCATTGTCACCGCCTTCAGAGCCACTGTTAGCTTTGTCTCTGTTCCGCCTCAGCCCGCACGGTGACCTCCACTATCACCTCAGCCGCCACTGCCGGGTCACCGCGCGCGACCGTCGCCGTTGCTGCCCCAGTCGCCGCCGTCCCCCGCCGCTACGCCCGTCGTTGCCGCCGCCGCCGCCGCCACCGCGGCCGCCGCCGCCGCCGCCGCCACCGCCGCCGCGGCCGCGCAAGTGCAGACGAGAGACTTTCCGCGTCTATTTTCACGCGAATGCCTCGTTGGCACTGGTGCATGGCGGTTGTACGCCGTTCGCGCGTCTTTACACGTCTTGCACGCACAATAGTGTTTTTTTTTTTTTGGTCGTAAATGTTGCAGGAAAATAGGCCTGCCATTTTTCACGACATAGGTCGAAAGATCAAGTGGCGTTGACTTGTTAATTGCATTTTTCTATTTCGGGTTTTCGGTCCAACGAGAGATGGGATGGAATTACTCTCGTTAAACAGAAAAAAAACAACATTGAATATAAAAACTAACATTTCAGGGAGTGAAAGATTTGCAATTAGTGTCTTTCCAATTCAACTAAACGAAGAATTGTCCTCTATTTCAATGTTGTGATTTAGGTATGCAACATATACATCATTTAAACTTTGTGAGAGACTGGCTCTTTTCGCATTGCTACATTTTTGTAGGTTTCTTCCAAGTACATTTCTCGACATTTGCGTGGGTAGCTCTCTAGAGTCTACTACTTCTCAACATTTGAGTGCTTGAGATTCCCCTAATAGGGCAAATGTTAAGATTGCGAATGTTGAGTATATCTTCTAATAGAGAAAGGTGGGTAAGGTTCCCGGATATCGCAAAATATGTTTTTAAAAAGAAAGAACCGAACTCAACCGTTAAACAATTGCAGTAGGATTTAATAAAGATGTACTATAAAATCAGAATTCAGAATTAGCATCCCAAAACGAAGAAATACTTCACAATATTCAAAATTTATTTCGAAGTTAAAAGTTATTGGATATAGAATTGGGATATTTTCGTTTCTTTCACCAACCTTCTCCTCGTCTTAAGAATTCACAAATATGGAAAGAATTGCCACTTGTATTTCTCCCTTACATGTCCACGTCTTTCGAAGGTCTTTCCACATTAGGATCCCATTCTAATGCAATGCCATTTCTACCAGAGCTTAATGAAGTTTTAGAAAGTCGACATTGAAGTTGCTCGAGTGCTCATTCTTTTCTCCGGTTCTCATTCTTTATCACCACTTTCGTCGAAATTTTCTTCGCTGATAATTTCCCGAAGCTCCTCTTCAATAAAATTATTATATCAGGAGTGTTGCGAAGATTCTGAGGCCTTTTCTGTTTATGCTGTCCGTGACCTCGCCACGAACTGAATTGAATTACTTCACAACTGTGTTAATCAATTATTCTGAATATAAATTCGAACTTGACACTTTGTAGTACGTGAAGCCTTGTGTTCCGGAATCTTCCGAGTTGGTTTTCCAGAGGACGCTATTGATGAAAATTAAATCTGCTCACTTTCAAGAAAAAGTACGCATTTGATCAAATTATGCTTTCGCAGAGGTTGAAGTCGCGAATATTATAATGAGGGGCATTTCTCTAATCGTGAATGTTTAAAACTCGTGAATAGAAAGTTCCGGATGTTGAAAGATATCCATGTTATAAATCTAGATTATTACCCTTTCTGCTACTCTCGTTTCAAAGCTCTTTCGATAAAACCACTATTTCTCAGTCAAAATATTGTCTGTAATAGAAGTATTGTGGCTTAATTCTTCCAGATTATTTTTATTTTTTCTAATTTAAGGTCGCATCAACATCTAGGCCGTTAGCGACCACTATTGTATTCAACGGTATGGTAACTGAAATGGTGACATGACATGGTGATGATAGGGGGTGAAAGGACGAACACAAATGCAACCTTGCCCGAGGCGGAGCGCGAACCCGCGTTCCTTCGGTCCAAGATCGCTACGGCACTACCACCTTAACAATCTCCACCATCCGGACCGGCTCTTCCAGATTTGTTGTTTACATACGCTCAGTTGTTTAAATACGGTTTGAATTTGTAGTTTGCTGAAAAGGGCTAATTGTACTTTCCTGGACTGATTGCCTACCATACACCGGCTTCTATTATATGTAGCGAGCGTTGGTGAACAATATTGGGTTTCTCTTTGCTGAAGACCCTGAGTTTTAATTTGCCCATTAAGATAAAGTGATGCTTTATTAGAAAAGAGCACCATGTAAACATTTTGCTTAAGACAAAATTCTCCATATTAAAATTAACAGTCTTGAAATGTTACCTTTTTGCAATTTTCGAAAATACGCCGGAAATGGGACTAGGGCCAATTGATTTACCTTCATTTGATACATACAAGGAGGAAAGTCTAAGAAAAATTTGGAGCCTTTTTTTAGACAAATAGTTATCTAAAAATTGTCTATATTTCACGCAATATTACGCAGAAACAGCTAATATTTTTCAAAAAATTGTATATTACCCCATTTCAAGATGTTTTCTTAAAAATACATTTCAATAAGGAAAAAATCTCTGTTTTCAATACTGTAATTTTAGAAAAACGCCGAAAAAACTTGAACTTCTGCAATTTTCGTAATTTTAATGAAAATGAATCCCAAACATCCCAATGGCGTTAGATGGGACTCAATTCAGGACTCTGAGCAGGCCAGTCCATTACTGGGATGTTATTGTTGTGTAACCACTCCGCCACAGGGCGTGCAGTATGAACAGGTGCTCGATCGTGTTGAAAGCTGCAATCGCCATCACCAAATTGCTCTTCAACAGTGGGAAGCAAGAAGGTGTTTAAAACATTAATGTAGGCCTGTGCCGTGATAGTGACATAAATACATTTTGGTTTAGAGTACGTGCAACAGACCATCACAAACTGACGATTCAACAAGGTTGGACATATGTGCAGCCGTTCCCTGAGAAATTCTTCCAGGTAAGATGGGCGCTTCATCCACCAGCGAAGATCGCTCAGAATTTAGAAACATTTCCTAAATATCATCAGACTGAGACGGTTCAATATTCTTTAGCTGAAAGAGTATCGTCTTTTAGGGGTGAAAATAGCCGGGCCAGTTGCATAATTGTTCCTGATAGCTTTTCTCTAATTTAGTGACTCACTAGCGATCACATCATAAGGCAGAAACCGAATCTAAATATAGGTACTACGATAGCCTTCTTTGTTCCGATCCTACGATCTACGGTCTTCTTAAGTCCTGTTGGTTCCAATTGCTTCCGACTGAGATTACGTTTCTGCCTGATGACGTAATAACTGAGCCACGAAACGTTGCCACATATATTCGTCAGTAAATTGACTATTTAATGTGAATGTTTTAAATTATTTGATTGTATATAAATCTATTGGAAACCAATCCTCATTTTAAATGTCATTTTATTTGGATATTCAGATTCTTCCATGCTAGTAAAATGTTACCGCAGCCAAAAAACTAATAAAATGTTTTCGAGTTAATAAACAAAAAAATTGCTTTTGCGGGTAAAAGTTGCCTTTGCGTGCGCAAAAAGAATGTTTCTGTGGTTTTAAAAAATGCTTTATATTCTATGTATTATACCTTAGTAAGAATGAAAATATATATGGATTTGTAGTTGTAGATATGTCTTATTCTGTTCTCACTCATCGGTGTTAGAAGAAACATTCCAGGTTGCAACCTGCTTTCCTAAGAAGCATGTTTGGTGCTGTGCCTAACCACAGCATGAGCGCAGTCCCAAATTATACTGTCAAATTATACTGAAGTTAAAAATTAGGGTCTAAGAATAAAAACAGAGGCCTATCCGAAGTTATAATGTTTGAAATTGCGTGTAAATTTTGACTTGCTTGGATATGGCTCTCCAGCATTCCATACTTGGGATCCAAGGAGTCATTAAACTCGCGCAGCAGTACAAAGGAATGTCAGTATTCGATCACACCTTTTGATACAAACCTTATTTCATTTCCGACGGTAGGAGATCTTTTTCTAAAATATAATATAATCTGTTTTAATGGAGGTATACGAGTATAATACTTATATTGCTTTTAAATTTGTAGCCGTATGAGATGCGCAGTATTTAGCTCGTTTTTTAGGGCAAAGAAGTCATTAAAGGATCATGCATGACTCACAAGTAATGTAGTGTAGACGGCATTGCGGGCTCTCCACGCGTGATGCTGTAGAGACTAATGTAGCCTCGCGAGCGATTTTCACAGTGAGGCAGCTACGAAGTGCGTTTGTAGATCTGATCGCGAAATTCATTTCGGCCAATAGCGAATCGCTTTATACGCTACGTCCAGGATCCCCACCACGACCCATTCATTCCTTTTCGTTTGTTATTTTCTGTTCGGATGGTAGTATTCAAGTACCCAATCGAAGCAGTGGATTTTTAAGAGCCAAACATCCTTCGTACGCATTCCCTCGGAGGGGAAGTAAAGCCGGCTGTTCCATGTTAGTAGATTTACTTGCACGTAAAAGATACTCAAGCCTAAAAGACGTCTCTGGCGCGAGATTCAAACCGCCTGCTTCGTCGTTAAAAAATACCTATTTTTCCCGCTAGTTGGTGAAAGGCGCGTAGCGAAATTTGTGTGGTCAGACGGAAGAGCGGGCCTGATGGCCTGAGTCTCGTCATGTAAAATTAGGCATCAATTCGATTCGATTCGTTTCGATTCCATTCCATACCCTTCCATTCGTTTCGATTCCATTCCATTCCATACCCTTCCATTCGTTTCGATTCCATTCCATTCGTTTCAATTCCATTCCATTCGTTTCGATTCGATTCGATTCCATTCATTTCGATTCCATTCCATACCCTTCCATTCGTTTCGATTCCATTCCATTCGTTTCGATTCCATTCCATACCCTTCCATTCGTTTCGATTCCATTCCATTCGTTTCGATTCCATTCCATACCCTTCCATTCGTTTCGATTCCAAGCCATTCCATTCGTTTCGATTCCATGCAACAGATTGTGCACCGCTACGATCTGGTGAAAGGCCGCGGGGGAGCATGGCGCCTGCAAGTCGGCCTCCGAGACGCACAATCCTCCGCAACGACGTGGACTACAACGCTCGTGAGGAGGGCCCGCCGATGCCACCGTCTCGGAATGGCAAGCATGTCGTCCCACGGCGCTCCGCCGATGATCTGGACCGATCGCGCGTAATCGCCCGTATGCGTCGTTTTGTTCGCCCGCGGGAGACATGTGGAACACTGGAGCGCACATGCTTTGAGGATGAATGTCTTCATATCGTTAGATTGAACTGATTCTCGGCTTCATTTTCTTCTCGTTGGAGCAGAAGGGCGGAGCAGATATTCCTTCGATGTTGGTTACGTAATTTTTTTTCCCCGAGAAGCAATGCCGCTGGACATGCTTTATTAGCGCAATGACTCTTAGATCTAAGGGCTTACGCTGCGCGCTGGAGAATTTTTCTGCACATTAAAGGTTATGAGATCGTATATTCTGTAATGAACATCGCTAACAATGGTTATGGTCAATATGGAAACTTGCATTAGAAACTGATTGCTGTCAACTCGCTTAGGTTACAAGAACCACGCTCTCCAGCAATTGGCCCGCTACTCCTACTGCCGTTGGAAAATGAGTATGTGATAATGGCATATTTTTTCTCCTTTGCCAAGATTAAAACTCATCTTATTTTTCCACACCAAAACATGTTCCGACTCCAGATATTAAATTATAAAAAAGAATAAAATATTCTGAAATGCCACTTGAAAATACATATTCACAAATATTAATTGAAATTAAAACTCTTTCTAGGGAAAGTTCACAGATATTTGATTCTTTGCCATTGAACATCATCATAAAATATTTGGCACCAGAGTCGGTAATTATGTAAATGATATATAAATCTTCACGGTCGAAATCATTGAAGTTTGCATTACTATTTCAGAAGACATGTAATGCGGCACCTCACGACCTAAATTCTACGGGATGGCCCACATTCTATGCGCATTTGTAAAGCAGAAAAATACAGCTGTAAACTTAATGGGTTATATTACTTCCTATGTGTGTCTGCGCCCTGTCAGAGGAATTTAATAGCCAAAAAAGGTCTAGAAGAAGAGGAAGTCAGTTATTTGGCGATTAAGAACATCCATACGTGACACATAAAAACAGCCATGAGTTATTACTTTTGACATCCTTGAATCATGATTAAGGAGTCCGAAGACATCTTCGAAACTTCCAGGTTGCATTTTATCTCAAAATTCAAACCTAATCCAATAATTCACAAATATCGGAATTCATCAAACAACCACTCGTCACAGTTCCCCACCCCATTCAATTCATTTCTCCAACAGAAACACATAATATCGTTAAACAGTAGAAAAATGAAAAATTATCCGCACATAACAGGATCTTGACAGATACTTAAACAACTTCCCTTCAACTGTATTGCTGACATGACAGCCATCACGAATGTTGCACTTCAAATTGGCTGCTTGCCACAAATTTGGAAACATGAAATTATTTTGTTCTTTTAAGAAGTCAAAAAGTAATCCTAATGTTACTCCTAACTACAGGTACATTAGTCTGCTTCCATAAATAACAATAATGTTTGAAAAATTAATACTTAGTCGCCTAGTCAATGTCTTAAACAGAAATAATACCAGACGTAAAACACAATTTGGTTTCAAAAATCACTCAACAACTCACCCCTTTTACGATTAGTTGAACCCAGAGCAAACACCTTTCATTACAATCAAAGATTTCACAATAGAAGTATTTTAGATATTACTAAAGTAGTTTTTGACAGCACTTAGCATTCTTTACAAAATACAGCAGTTTGACACTTCTGATTATCTTAAAAAAAATACAATTACCATACTTAACCAACAGAATAAAAAAAACAAATCCTTTCTAACACACAGAATTTTTGCAGGTGTCCCCAAATGTCCAGTCCTTTATTCATTCAGTCCTTTACTCTTCTCTCGATAATTTCAATATCCATGCTGCAATAAATTCCATAGAACCTACCTTCATATAATCTTATATGCAGGCGACACACCATCATTGACATCTATTTAAAACATTATGTTAGCACTTAATCATATACAATCTCACCTTCACATCCTTACTAGTTGGTTTCAGAAATGTCGACAAAAGATTAATTCCACAAAACCGCAATCAAAACTCTTCTCCTTCAGAAACCCCCCCAAAACACCATCACTAACAATAAGTAATTCCCCTCTTCAGACGCCATTAAAATATCTTAGAATACTAATAGACGCTGAACATGAAAAGCATTTTGTCTATTGTATCAGAGAGTTCTCTGAAACAAAGAATACTAAGCTATGTCTTAAAGATGATCTAGCCATTTTCCAACCACTTGGTATGAAAAGAAAAATCCCGTAGATTGAACGAGGGAGACTCAAGGAACAGGTTTTACTCCGTTCTGATGTTAGATCATCCAATAAGCAAAATAGACCCAATAAAAGGTTTTTTCTTTGAGAATATACAAATATTATTTCTCAGAGTATATTAATACGGGAAGTTTTAACGTAACTATTGCGTATCTTTTCCAAATTTTAACCACTCGAAACTCATTTTTGACGTCATAATTCTCGTTGTTCTCAAGGTTGTTTGCCTTCAAAACACTCCCCTTTCTTAATTCTTACATGACCCAATCCGTAATTATACCGATAAAAATAGAGGAAAACTTGGGGATAACGTACACACTTATTTGTATTTCACATTTTCAAATGCTGGGATTTTTGTGCACATGTCAATATACAAATTTGATTTTACCTAAGCATCATGTCAGCTAAACAGTCTCGTGTCACAATAAAGCAGGGTAGAAAGTTTAAATTGTCATTATAATCATCTTGGAACCGCGGTAATACATGTTGTGAGAGAAAAATTGGCAGATCAATATTATTACCCTTAATTACAGAATATACGACAGGGACTGTTCCAGCAATCGTGAAACCAATATCCGATCCCGACCGATCCTGAACTTATTCTACTTATAATCGACAAGGCTCCGGTATATATCGATACGTGATATCTTTTCCACTGCCATCGTGATTGTCACAACCACTTCCGTTTGCGTTCAAGAATTTCAAGCTGATAAAACCGGAATTAATTAATTGTACTATCCCCAGGAAGTGGAGCTTCCGAAATATTGTATTATCAAAATACTTCACCGACACTAACCTTTGCCAATTTGGCAATAAAAGTCTTCTCACAGAGAGAAGATAGTAATTTGAGACTGTCTAGACATCAACAAATACAAACATGTAACAAGAACAAACATTTTATTACACATAAAAGTAATATCAAATAATCTGATTACAAATTAATAGCAAATGCCAAACAATAGCTGTGAATAGCAATCACTAATTGACTAATTTCCAGATAAATCCCGACCAATATCTGGGCTTGATTCTGAGATGGTAAATTTCACAAAAATATACCATACGATCACAATCACAGCCTCTTAACACTGTAAAAAAGTTTTATGACTTTATAAATCATCTGCGCATTTATTCATTCAACAGCATTTTTTGACACAGAGAACAAACAATTATAAAATTATCTCAGCCAATGTATTCAATATTTTAGTACATATCTGGCCCCAGGTGGCCACAATGCACAATCAAAACTTATGCACTACAGCCCCAAGTGTATGACTGTGACTATTAAATTTGGTTCTCTTGCAAGCCTCAAAATGATGGGCACCAGTGATTGACTGAGTGGCTGACTTTTCAACGCTCAAAACACTTAACCTGAATTGGCAAAGACCCTCGCCTAATTTGGGAAGCAAGGGTGGGTCATAGAGCACTCAAAGTACAAATGTGCTTATTCCAAATTGTTGGGCTAAACTCCTGACACATATGTCGACAAGTTTTACTACTAAAAAAACAACAAATATTATTTTTTACCTTTCAATTTTCAATTTCAATTTTAGTGATACACAAACAATCCAATACCAATCTTCGTATTGGGCAGACAATATGACGGTACAGACAATATGACTATGAAGACATCATCATACATACATTCGATCTCAGACAGGAAACCAAGACATTCAACGTGTGGTCTGTTCTGACTGGTGGCGAGGCTGTAGAGGTATAATGTGCTCATTCAGCGTGTTGGCACCACTGACTCTGGAGCAGCCACACAATTCGATGATGTCGCAGAGACTGACTGTGGGCGCGTTCAGCTGGAAGGGTCTCCAATGTTGGCCTCCAATGTTGGCCTCCAGGATGCGATCATACTCAATTAGTCAAATTTTAACCTATTCGCAAAGTAACAACAATACTAATGTTTTGTTTACCACATCCATAGCCTCTGTAATTCACAACAAGAACATATAACAAAAAACACCACTTTGAACTTGCACAAAAAATGCCTCACGTGACATAACAACAAATTACGTTCAAAACCATCCATCCAGCCACCAACTAAATTCAAAAAGGGCTATAAATGGCTTATTAAATAATATTGAACTTTCACTACAGCCTGCTGCACTGGAGTATCAAAATATACGAAAGCCAACTTTGGCCTTACAAGAATTATCAGTTGCGATAAAACGCCAAAGTTTATCCAAAAATAATAAAGAGGTTCTCGCCACACATATAAAAATGACGAAACATCAATTGAGAACCTCCAACAAATTACAATACCTTCAATACTTTACCAAAACAAAGCAATGTCCAACGCCAACAAATGAAGCACGCATAACTTCTGTGCTCATTGCACTGACAAAATGTAGACTTACGAGGACGCGGACCACCACGTTGTTATCGACGAATGTTTTCAGATGCTCTCTCGTGAAGGAATTACGTTATTTTTGTCGAGCAGGTTTCCGAGGGGGAGAGATCGCGCAGAAGTATAGCAATACCGTAGTATAGTATATTTAAATTGGCAGAGACCGTGCAATGAAACCTGGGAAACCCAGCTGCCCTCTGGCGGCAACATGGGTGAACTAGCAACACCTGGCGGCGAATTTATATAAGAAACCAAAAAAAAAATACTAGCTCACTCGAGGAGTCTATGTCAATGAGCAGAATGCATAGATAACACAATAAAACTTAGAATATCATTTTTCACTTGTAATAATTCAACCTTCAAGAATATAATCAGAACTGTAAGAAATAATTTTTTTTCAGAAGTATTGTTTCCTGAGCATTGAAACCGAACAACGACTACAATATCTTTGCCGACTTATTTCGTTTTGCTTTCTCCAACTTCACCGTCGTCTGTTTCAGGATTTTCATACTGACGACTTAACCATTCCACAAGATTTTTTCTTCCTGTGCTTATTCCATTCCTTTTTTACAAATTCGTAATGTCTTTGCGTTTACTTTGGCTCACCATCTGTTCGCTACTGGTAAACGCTGAGGGGTCTCTGACAAACGGACACGTAAAATATTCTTCGCCTACTTGTTAAATTTCAGTAGTGTTTTGAATGCGTGGAGGAAATTTGACATGTGCCGTGAAGGTTTAAGGAATTACGACGAAACGCAGCAAGAAACGAAGATTAGTGACAAAACACTGGAAGATGCCAATGAAAATAGAGATATCATATGAAAGATACTTTTTTGGTGAAAGTAGCACATTAGAATATTTAATGTTTGTGTTGTTCATCAAAATTAACATAATCAAATGGTTAGAAATGTAATTTGGAAATTCATAAATCAAGCAAGTGATAGAGACAGCTAAGAGTGTAAACCATGTCTGTCCTATCTTACCTATTTTAATAGGCTGAATTTTCAATATGATTTTTATAACACAAAAAAGGAAAGATAATAAGGAAAAAGAGAGGTCTTGAAAACAGAATGAAAAAAGAGAAAGGGGAATAAAAAATTAAAGAAAACTGAAAATCGTTTCAGAGATTTTACTTTCGGAGGAAAGAGTAAGTACATTTTGAGTTCCTGCAAACATGAAATATGTCGTTTCCTTGACCTCTTAAATCTAACCTTAATGGCAAAGAGTTGGTGAACAAAACTGACGAAAATAAAAAATAAAAAAAGGAAAATGAATAATTCCAACGCTAACTACATCCGCAGACTGACAAACAGCAACAGAGAAGATGAACCGATGGCACATTAAGAGTAAACATAACTACAATGCCATCAAAGTGAGCCCTGGGATACACCCCAACCCACTTCATTAACATGGAGAACGACGCCAACCCAAGAGAACGATGCTGCCGATGACGGCGCCGGCGGCAGGGTAGAGGGCCGCCCAGCATCCGAGCAGGGCTACACAACAGATGACACCCGCGCCCCGCCTCAGCCTCCGCCGCCGCCGCCGCCGCCGCCGTCTGAGCGTTTTTGCGGCGCGTGTTTATTTCCGCTGGCTACGTTCAAATGCGCCGCTCGCGTCCCCAGGCCTTGTTACCAGCCACCGACAAGCTATTCATCAGGGGCGCCCGGCAAAACCGCCCGCTCCGCCCCGCCCCCGCCCCCGACCGGCCCCCGCCACCCCTCCACCGCCCCGCCCGGTTATGATCACATTCCGACGCGCGCCCGCTGCAACGATGGGGTCTCCGCTGCCGCCGCTGAGGCGACCCTGCGCTCTCCTCGTCCTGGCGCGCCGCCGCGTCGGCTCCCTTCGCCGCCCGTAACCCCTCCACCGCCCGTAACCCCTCCACCGCCCGTAACCCCTCCACCGCCCGTAACCCCTCCACCGCCCGTAACCCCTCCACCGCCCGTAACCCCTCCACCGCCCGTAACCACTCCACCGCCCGTAACCACTCCACCGCCCGTAACCACTCCACCGCCCGTAACCACTCCACCGCCCGTAACCACTCCACCGCCCGTAACCACTCCACCGCCCGTAACCACTCCACCGCCCGTAACCACTCCACCGCCCGTAACCACTCCACCGCCCGTAACCACTCCACCGCCCGTAACCACTCCACCGCCCGTAACCACTCCACCGCCCGTAACCACTCCACCGCCCGTAACCACTCCACCGCCCGTAACCACTCCACCGCCCGTAACCACTCCACCGCCCGTAACCACTCCACCGCCCGTAACCACTCCACCGCCCGTAACCACTCCACCGCCCGTAACCACTCCACCGCCCGTAACCACTCCACCGCCCGGCAAATGAGGCTGCTGACGAGAGGCGCTCGGAAAGGAGACCTCAGTGCAACCGCTGCCAGTCGTTTCTTCTGGTGTCGTAGATTACGTAGCGCGAGATAATCGTGGCTACGGTAACTGTGTTGCTTACCGAGCGAAGTGGCTCGGTGCGCGCTGATTTTGCAATCGGGGGGTCCGAGTTTGATTCCCCGGCCAGCCATCCTGACCGGGGTTTTCGTGGTTTCCCTCGGTCATAAGGCGAATGCTGGGATGGTTCAAAAAGTTCACGATCACCTTTCACCAACATCCTTTCACTTTATAAGTCATTAATAATAATAATAATAATAATAATAATAATAATAATAATAATAATAATAATAATAATAATAATAATAATAATAATAATAATTGACAGCGGGGACAAAGTTGCTCGCGTCCGTGGTCTACCACACGTGTCCCAAACTAAGTGAACCGCAAACTGAATCTGTACTATCAAGTTAAACTAGAGTAAAATTGTTCTAAACTGTTCACTTTCTTGTTGGTGTCGAAGATACATAATCCATATCTTAATAACTTTCTTAACCCACTTTTTAACCAACCCAAAATTATGATTTTTTGTAAACATTTTGTATTCAATGCAAATTATTTTTTTTTTTAATTTTAAATGCTATGAAATGCACGATATCATTGCCTCCATTTCATTGCCTTACTGATGAAATAAGCACTTATGAGGTCGAAAATATATATCTAATTTCGGAATTATGAATTACGCAGATAAGTTTCGTGTGCAAATTATAAATATTCCTCAAAACATTTAAACATAAATGAAAGAACTAAAATAGTAGGTATTGTGAGTTTCTTCTAATTCTTCCTGTTGCAATCAGTGTGTGAAATAGAAACAAGAGTCAATATCAATGTCACATTGGAGAAGAACCAAATGACAGCGGTTCCACCCCTTTTCCGAGAACAAACTGCCCAGTTGTTAATCAAATGGTTTTCAAGAGAGATTTTATCGCTGGTACACAGTACTCGTGCGTTGCAAGTTTGAGACGCACATACTTTCCACAAATTACAATGCGCAATTATTTGTTTATTCGATAATATTAGTTTTAATAATAAGGTACATATTTTACCCATATTACATATGCTATATGGATACAATATAATTTCTACAGAATAAAAATAAAGATAATATAACTTTTACTCCAGGAAAATTTTCAGAGAACAACTTAAAATTATTTTCACTCGTAGGATTGTAACTTTGTACAGGCTGATTGTGTAAAAATCAAAGACAGCTATTTTAAGAGACAATTCTAGTCGAGCATTTCATGCATTGACGACTCTGTTTACGTTAAAATGAAAGTGCTGATTAGTTCTAGATCATTTTCTCTCTGATTCATCGAATAACTGTGCAGTTATTATGTACTTTAATTGCAAAGCTCTCAATAAAGTAAAGATTCGGGGATATTACAAAACGGTTAAACAATAGTTGCACATCTTTAAGAGTGTCACGACTGACATTTTTTATTACGCTTCTTTATTGCTCAGTTGACGATATTTTTTTAGTGCTCTTGACTGTTATGTTGCTCTTCGGCTACATTTTTTTTGTAACCTTAATTTCGGAAATTAATTGTCTATTTTTGGAATGAGGATTGTAGTTAGTCATCAACTCTAACATCTTTATAGAACTGGAAGAGAAGTAGAACATCTTCAAGAATGAATATTAGATTGAATATTAACATTTTGTTTATCGCCCATGACCAAAAAATAATGTAAGACAACATAAATCGCAAATTGCGTTGATTAGGAGCAAATAACTAAGTCTAATCGGACATTAAAGGTATTTTTATCACACACTAAAACTATGGAATTTTCCAATATTCACCTAAAAATCAGAAATATTCATAAATTATAACACGATAGAAATATTTTAAGTTCGTAAATTGTGACATGACTTATGGAGAAGATAAGAATACACCCATAAAATTAATACTTATCAACAAAAATGAGGCATAATCAGAGAACAAAATAAAGAACAAGAGAGGAAACACAATTAAAACTTTATAAGGCCAAAGTTCTCACTTTACTATAAGCAGTGGAAACATGGACACTTCGAAATGAACACCTGAAAGAAAGAAACATCAGAAATGAAGTTTCTCATACCAGTCTGAGGAAGATTTCTTCAGAGAAGAAGAAATCCGAAACAGACAATAAGGGACGAAGTAGCTATGCAACCAATAACCGAAAAAGGCCATTGGAGAGAAAGGACCATAAAGAAAAATCGAGGGAAAGTATTCATATGCCTCCAGAAAGACTTCCTAAAAATTGAATATAATCCACCTGTCAAAAGAGGTCAGAGAAGGCCGAGGAATATAATCGGAACAATCCTCGTAAGACAGAAAAATATTTTGCAAACTGTAATTAAAATTCACTCGGTTGCAGACTGAAATTACTGCGTTACTAATTTTGTTTCAAATGAAGTGTACAGGTAAATGGTATGATAAAAAATTTTCAAAATGTTTTTAAAATATATAAAATATTTATATACTTTCGGTTTTTTTCGTACCTTCTTGGTGCAGAAATAAGGTTGATTATATGATCTAATGAAGTAAAATTATAATAGGTTATTTCACATTGTCTGTTATTCACAGATGGCAACAAATAACTCTACGAAGAGTTTAGTGCTGAAGGACATAACGCTCTCACTTTTTTGAGTACGTTGTGTACGAGATTTTTGTTGAATGAAACCCCAAATATGTTAAGCCTATTTACTATAATCTTTATTTAATAGGCAATCGGTATGTACACAGCATGACTACATTACTTGAGTCAAATTACAAAAAAATGGTTTGATAGTTTCGAATATTTTTATGATAAAAAAGGATGATGTACGAGTGGTAGAAACTTTGACAATTATTTGTTTTTAATTTTTATAGAAAGTAATTTATGGTATTATTTAAGGAAATAAAATATAAAGAAAGTACCAAAATTTCTTTCTAAAAGGTTTAAATGACAATACATTTTAATTAATATGTTTTCAGTTTACCGTCCTTTTCAAATTCCATACTGCAAGAACAAAAGTCGATGCACCATGGAAAAAATTCCGAAAGAAACTCAATGTTTCCGTCAACACGATGAGATCATTTCAACATAGGCGTCATTCTCAGCAGGCATACTAGCGTGACGTCATTTGTAGACGAAACTGCGTCTGTCGGCAGGCACGCGGAGGGCGACAAACTCGATGGCATTTCACGCGCTCGGCTGAACAAGAAAATGTCGGGCAAACGACCCCTTTGCCTGCACTCCTGGATTCCGCCCCGAGGCACGTTGGTTCCGGGATAGGAGCCCCTTACCCGCGTTCCTCTCGAGATTTTTGATGCACTGCTCAACTAGCACAGAAAGGAGATATTTCTTGGACGAGAAACAGGCGATTTTGAATTTAGCTCAGAGGCGTCATTTAGGCTTGAGGATCTTTTACATGCAAGTAAATCTACTAACATGGGACAGCCGGCTTTACTTCCCCTCCGAAGTAAGGCGTACGAAGGATTTTGACGCCCTAAAAATCCACGACTTCGATCGGTTTAGAACCCGCGAGCTTGGGAATAACAGTCCGGTACGCCACACACCAAAACCGTCACACCAAAGCCGCATTTGCAGCTTTATTTGCACATTATTTCTGAATCGTACCAGAAGCCACAAGTCCAGCAAGTTGAGCCAATTAGCGTAGTGCAAACATTTGTATGCAGAGTTTGAAAAATTGAAATCGTGCACGCAAAATGCTTGGATTAATAATACTATCAAGTGATAAATATTACACCGAGATACATAGAAATAATAGAAAATTGGTTCACATTCCCTTCATGTGTATGCCATGTGATTCGTGTGTTGCCTTCATGTGAAAATCAAAATTACTTTCAAAAGCTATTGCAGACGGCAACGTCTCGATATTTTAAGCCTGTAAAACCGAATTTTAGATTCAGTAATTCATGTGAAATAATCATGTAAATTTTGTGAGAAACACTAAGGAATAAAAATTGTTGGAAGACAATACAAAAATGAAGAATGTAGGTAATCTGTAATACAAGTAGTAATACAGGAGAAATTGAAATTATGGTGACAAAGATACTCTTTTTTGAATTCTAGTTGAATCAACACACATCTGATTAACAAAGTAAGAAAATATTAAAAATATTTTAATAGAATTATAAAAAAATTGTAATAAACCTAATGTGTTATCTAGCTCACAATTTACCTTTATTTTGGCCTTCGAAAATTATACATACATTATTGGAGAAATTATTAATTATATACATTATTGGAGAAGTATTATTAATGATCGGTGTAATCATGTTGTCCATGAATACGCAATTAGTGAGTTGTCTGTGTCCTAGTTTAGAGTGCAGAAGGTTGTGAATTTTCTGTATCTGTGTTAAATGCTGAGTGGCAACTGGGCGATCAGGAAAATGACAAGAAAATTTTGGAGACTTACTATTCTGATAAACAGTATTTTTACAGTATTTAAAAAATCCAGGTTAATGCTCTCAACTATGGGCACCAGGGAAGGTGGCTCAGTGCATCATCTGATGTCAGTGCAGTGCCTCTGACCGGAAGGTTCTAGGTTGAACTCCCGACGGTGGCAACATTTTCGACACTAGCTTTTCAGCTACATATTTTCAGTTGCTGTCTGGGGGAGAATTCTGGATGCTCTGATCTGTAGTTTGTCGTTTCTCCAATCAACATCAGGCGAATGTCTGGGCAGTACCCTAACAAACGGGGCGCAGACCGCGCGCGATCTTTCCTTTCCCTTCCTTGTCCTAGCCTTACTTACACACTTACGGAATGTTTGGTGGTGTTGTGCATGTTAGTGTAAGTGTGTGTGAGAGTGAGGATAGGACAAGCAAGAAGAAGAAAAGATTGCGGGCGGTCCGTGACCCGATTGTTAGGGTACTGCTCCAGCATTTGCCACGTGTTGATCGAAAAAAAACCGGGAAACTACCGATCAGAACACCGGCCGCTAGAATTCTCCTCCATACAGCGAATGAATTCGACCTAGCTGACAAGCTAGTGTCGAAAATCCTGCCATCGTCGTAACTCGAACGTAGGACCTCCCGGTCATAGGCACTGCAGTGTTATCAGTTGATGCCCTGAGCCACCTCTACCAGTATCTAGATTTGAAATCATGAATCCAATCTCGGGATGTGAGCGCGTCGATCACAACGCCAGCGGTCACTGTACTGCTCTTCTAGATGTTACTATCCAGACACACGAGGTCTTCTCAATGCAAGATAAGCGACTGCATGTGTATATTTAATTATGCTTGTTCATTGTAGATAATTTTTATGAAAGAAGGATTTACATACAAAAAACGGACCTTCAACTGTGGGAATACGAAGAAATTTAAACAAGAGACGCACAATGTAGAATACATTTCAGACAGACAACGTTTTAAATGAATTTAGTTTGTGATTCTTAATGGCGCAAATTACAGATACGTGATGGACACTACCGATCGTGCACTGTTAAGGTACTAACTAGTAGTAAAATGTGGCGTTGCCAACGCAGTAAACTGTTTTAAGAATAGTTTCATGGGTTGAAAATTTGTTTCAATCTTCATTTCTCCCATGCCAAGATTTGTTCAAATGTTATTTCAGAATCTGGCTTTGGACTTGCCCATGAACTGTAGTAGCTGATAATGTTATACTCCCGTTCAAAAGTTCCCAACATCCATAGGTGACCTTACATGGCTATAAGGGATATGAACAGGTAATAGTGCAATTTCAAAATTATAATCGCCGTAACAAATACTTGTAGGTATTGATGATGCGAAGAGTTAGATTTTAGTACAGTAACATTTTAACGCTTTTTTGCAAATATGCACAAAAGGGCCCATAGCACGTTTGCATTGGTGTAAATGCTAAATGCAAAAATGAAGGCCATTCCAATGTCGTTCCAAAGTTCTGTTGCAACATATCTTACAACTACATGTGATTCTTCACAGGATTTGCTTAACACATCAAAGTTTTTCTACCCTAATTTCTGAAGAGATTTGAATTGTTGAAAAGAACTCCACAAACTGAGTGTTTTTTTGTTCTCTTCTACCCCTGCAATTGCTCTATTAATCGTTTTGTATGCGAATTTATATAAACATTAAAGGCGACTGTTTGATGAAGGTGATGTTTATGTGAATAAGGTGTTAGTTAAGTTGAATAAGAATAAGTTGTTGATCACATTCATTTGAAAATCTGTATTTGCAGACTTAAGAACGTAAGGGTGAGAAGTCTAACGTAAGAACGTTCATTCATTCTCTAGCATTTCTCACAATTTTGTTTTCTCCGTAATCACTACAAATTCTTCAAATTTAATAAGTTTCAGTGCAATACTGTTCGTAGTTTTTCGCAAATTTATTTTTAAAAATGCGATACGAATGAAAATTAAATTGAAATCTGCAGTACGAATCACTTGGTAATTCAATTGTTCACGTGAAGATGGTAACATCAGGGTTGCCAACGCCGTAAAAGAAAATTATGGTGTATGGAGCGAAAATTGCGTTGGGGTACTGAAGTTTAATCAAAGCTACGTTCATAGATATGTTTACGTAGCGTTGATTTAATTTTCGGCATAGTCACTATGATCTTAGCGTCAAATCACGAAAAAAAAGTTGTTTGTAAATTTCCTTGAATCTTATGCCCAGATCCTAAAACAAATTATTAGTTCCCTATCAGGAGATCGAGACGCATTGAATGACACCTCATATGTCTCTGTTGGTGTGCGAGAAGTAGTCTAAGCCTTGAGTGACGGATCCGCTCATCCGAATATCCGCACACTTGAAGTTACTCAAATACTGTATAGGGAAAACTTTAGAGAAATTATATATGTATTTTAGGGATGATTAACATTTTCTGAATTTAGACCCTACCTCTTGATCAGCAATAAATCCAATCGATCAGCGTGTAGAAGAGGCAGACTATCCCTCACGCCTTCCCCTGCCGACACCTATAGTTTCAACAAACGTAAGCACGGCAGCTGACTGCCAGAGTAATGAAATCAACTCGGCGATCGTGTTAAAGTTACTCGACCGACAACACCCCTTCACGCACCGTCCGTCTTGATTGCGGAAAGAATCCGTTCGGGACACAGCATATTCACTCAGTTAAAATATTCCATCTCCACGCGCTGAGGCGAGTGAGCGGCCGGGGAGACATCTGTCTGCGGGGGGGCTGGACGACCGAGGGGGCGGGCGGGCCCCGTGCAGGGCGGCCGTCAGATAAAGCAGCGGCACCGCCCGCTATGAAGACCTCAGCGCCCCCGACCGCCCCGCCCCCTTTATCCTCACCTCGCCCCGACCCACCCCGCTCCACCCCTCCCCGCGCCGCGCCGCCCCACCCCGCTCCGCCCCGCTCCGCCCCGCTCCGCCCGCCCCGCCGTGCACGCGCGCGCGACAGGACAAAGGGCGGTTGCCCTGTCATGCTAATGCTCCCCCTCCCCCCCCCCCCCGAGGTGCCATTCACACCGGCAGCGCCGCCGCTGCACACATTACAGCGAACACCGCCGCAACAGTAAGACACCGCCGCGTCAACCCTCACGGCTGCTCTCATTGCTGCGACCGCCCACACTGTGTACATCGCATGAATACGTTGTCGCTACCGTTATTACCATTTCCACTGAAATTATGTGATCATTAACGGTTCCTATTGTTATCGCTACCACTAGCAGCAAATCTGGAAGATATATCTCCAACTCCTCCCCGTTCTGGCTGCCCGCTGACGCTCTCACGCTTTACAATGCCATCCTCACCACCTCATGCCCTCCTGCTAATCCTATCATTTCCATTATTATTACCGCTAGATTCAAGGATCACCCACATCAATACCATCATTCATCGTACCCGCCACCATTCCCATTTCCTTTCCCGTCACCCTTCCCCCACGGGCTCACAAGCAGTATAGCCAAATTTTTGCACGAAGAAGCATCATCACCAGTCAACGCTTTCGGCGCTATTTCTCTCGGTGCTGCCTCCGCCGTTGTTGTTGTCTGCGTTGACGCCTGCCCTCTCCGCATCGCTGCGACCGCTGCCAGTCGGCGTGGCCGATCCCTCCGCGGCTCCCTCGGCGCGTGAAAGCCGCTTAATGACGGGCCTTTCACGCGGCTCGACCACCCGACACACGGCCGGACACACGGCGGGACACGAACACACAGGGCGGAGGCGGAGGCGGAGGCGGCGGCGGCGGCGAGAGCGGGGAGGCGGCGGGGGCGGGGAGGCGGTGGGGGCGGGGAGGCGGTGGGGGCGGGGAGGCGGCGGGGGCGGGGCGGCGGCGGGGGCGGGGCGGGGCGGCGGCGGGGGCGGGGCGGCGGCGGGGGCGGAGGCGGGGACGGGGACGGGGACGGGGGCGGAGGCGGGGACGGGGGCGGCGGCGGGGGCGGGGACGGGGGCGGCGGCGGGGGCGGGGGCGGCGGAGGCGCGCGCGCAGGTCGCAGCGACGGGGGCGGCGAGACGTTAGCCGACGCTGTACACAGAGTTTTTATGAGAACTCAGGACGCAAGGTCAAAGCTTCCACAATGAAAAGGCATTTACTAACTTACACTTTTCTGAACCCTCATTTTTTCCTTTCAATGTACAATAAACAGTACGCATAAATTCCTAACAGACGTACACGTGTTGAAATTGAAACTAGTGGTTCTACATCCGCACACTTTCTCGCGTGAATGCTAATTTTCAATAAGAGCATATTCTGTGCATTATCAGTAAATATTAGTTCATATTAGTAAACAGTCTACTAATCCACTTTTCCAATACCACGACTCTATAACCCCAGTTTTTGTGTCGAAAAAAAGACTTTTATCCACAGCACTATAATACTTTCTCTTTACTGCGTAATTACGAAAAAAGAGGTGTGACGCAATATGAACTTTAAATATTCGCAGTATCCATTTCAATACCTGTAACGCACAAAATAAAAATCTACACATTCTAAATAAAACCGTCACATGGAAAACTAAAAACGGTGCTTTATCTTCTTATTCAGAAAATTTCACCCATTCCCCCTCTTCACGACGGCATTATCACGTGGCCTGACGTGACGACGAGGAGCGGGGCAAGCGGTGTGCGCCACGAGAGGCAGGCGCCGCCTTGGCCAACGCGGTACACAGAGCCACAAGTCACGCCAGAAAGCCACAGTTCACAATTCAAGTATACGTGGAAAATGGTCATAGTAACTATTCAAGAAAAAATAATATATTTTTGGGAGGTTTCAAATGTTGAAACTTGCGCTTCCAATTGACAGTGTATTCATAATAAAATTGTATGGAATAGATGAAGATGAAAATAAAATTCATTTGTTATTAAAATGAAAATTACAGCTTGAATATTTAATTTGTTTTTATTCGCCAGGTTGCAATATAGAAATTGCAAGTATAGAACCTGTCTACAGTTCTTTCCTTTCTGCAGTATAGAATAGTTATAGAACGATGCATATTTAATTTACTTGTTGATGTTTCTAAAAACAAAATATGCACTGGTAATGTCTTTAAAAGAATCATGAAAATGTTTTGATGGAAGGAACGTATAGGTATTGATGGAAATTCCGAAATGAAAGCAGCTAAGGAGGGCGAAGAAGGCGCAAGAAAGGGTAGCCTGTCAAATCATATGCTCCCCTTTTTGAAAAAGAAATGAATGGTATTTTGTATGAATTTATCATTAATCTCTGGGACAAAGAAGATATTATCTACAACCTAGGACACAACAAGCGATGTAAGAACAAGAATGCAAGTATTTTTAGATTGTGTAATGGAGGAACTCTTCAACAGGTGATTTCGGTGCTCCTCTGCTTTCACACTCTCTTCACGCTACTACCGGCGTTGAGAAGAAAAACTTAGCGTGGTAATGTCAATTTCAAGATAGTAAACACGTCGGAGTGATAACAAGACAAAGTCTCTTCTAACACACACCAGTCACGGCGAGCGTAAAGGTTATTATATAGATTGCACTCAGTCGTATAAAGCTCTTAACAGCCTCCGCAAGCAGCCGCAAGGGGCTAGAGATTGTGTTTACGGTTACACTTAAAACTTATCACTTACTGCAAGAGTGCGACTTCAATCCCGGCAAGGTGCCAGAAATGTACTAGAAGCGTTTAACATCGGTGAGTTGTGGCGTCTGCAAAAATACATTTCGTAGGCTGACTGCTCTGTACTTGCAGACGAGTGCCCTATATAACCGGCTGCGAGCGGTCTTACCATACTATTCCATTTCCTTTTCATCACTTTCATAGTCATCAGGTCTCAGATTCTGGTGACAATTCTTTGAAAATGATCTATAAAATGACTTAAAAGTAAGAGGAAAGTGACCTATAAAATGACTTGAAAATAAGATTGAAATTTCCTATTTTTTTAATAATAGAAATGTTTATTTATTTATGAAAATGTTTATTTATTCATTGAATTTTACAATTTGAAATAAAATTTATTTATAGAAAATGATATTTAATAAGTAGCCTGTATTTTAGGAGTAAGTGTTATCTTTAGCTTTGATTTTCGAACCATTAGTTTTGAAAGGTTGAGGAAATTACCGAAGATCCGTATACGTTTAAGAGTTCAAAAACAGTCCACTGCGCTAGTGAATTTCTTTATGAATGATGATACTAAAAAGTTCCTCTTAGTGTGACATAGTAAATTCATGAAAAGTTCACTAACAAAAAAAACGAAAAGGAAACAAAATGCGTAAAATTTACAAAAATGGCGCAAGGGCAAAAAAAATACCCGATAATTATACATCTATATCACGTATATGACATGATAAACATTCATTTACAAGTTAGCCACGTCTAGAATGTAACAATAAAACGACACACGTCATCAGATGTATTCGTAGGCTCCAGCGGCCGGAGTCATTCGATACTTGGGTGTCCGGGGTGAGCCACGTCTCAGTCGATCGACATTACGTTTCGGCCACCGTGTTGCGATCAGCAGCATAGCTGTAATGAAGGCCACAACACGATGGCCAAAACGTCAGCTCGATCGACAGAGACGCGGCTCACCTCGGAGAGTCAAGTATGCGCGTCATCAGAATCCGAGCCCTGATCATCATCAACATCGTCTTCGTCGTTATAGCCACCTGCTAACCGGACTGGGGTGCCTTGGGGAAATACGACCTGTCATAACTTCACTTGTTGCAACAGGCAAAGGCCAACAGCGACTCCTCACAGACCCTGCGATATCGCAGGAGTAGCATTCACAGAAAAAGCATTAGCATTAGCAAAGGAAAAAGAAAGAAGATTGCACAGATCTCTTCTCTGAGGCAGTGCAGAGCAGTCGAGAGTGCTCCTCGGTGTTGATCGCTTAACAGGCTTCCACTAGCAGCCGTTCTAGTGGGGGGGGGGGGGCCGAGGCTGTGACGGAGGGCGACGGGGCCAAGGCGGGCGCGCGACGGCCAGATAATGTGCAAGATAAATGACGAGCGCGGCGCGTGATATTAAACAGCCTAATGAAATTTGTCGGGCCCCGCACGTGCCCTGGTGGCGGCGGCGACGGCGGCGGCACCCGCCCTGCAGCCAGGGTGGCCCGGCGGGGCGGCGCTAATCCGGCGACGCGGTGCGCCCAACCTGCCGCCACCCGATCCCCCTCCCCCCTCCCCCCCTCCCCACACCCTCGTGTTTGCATGCGGACAAGGCGCAGCTGCCGACTGGGTGGGACGGGTGGGGTGCCCGATGGGGCAGGCGTTATGGAGGTAGCCCGCTTGCTGCCTTGCCCGCTACTGATATAGGAACCAACAGCACACGTTCACACTAGCAGTTAAGGGATATGTGAAATAACTTAGTGGTTCTTACACAACTACGTACAGTACTGAAGGCGACGGCCATAGCGCCTGTATGTCAAGTTTACCGTACAATTAAAATATATTTCCGTGTAGTTATGATATCAAAATATTAGAGCAAAAGCGCACTGAACTTAAAAGGTACATTCGAAAAAACGTGAAAGTTTATCCAACATACGTACATACGATTATTATGTACGATTGTAAGTTATTATTACGTACGATTATAAGTTCATACGTAGATACGTATATTACTATAATATAAGTATATGTAGGGAGTATGGGCGGTAAGAGAGGAAGCAGTAGGCCTAAATTATGATGGAATCATGAGGCGGAGGAAGATTTGACAATCCTAGTTGTTAATAGATGGCGAAGAAAAGCAGAAGATAGAATAAATTTGGCTGTTTTAATAAAAGAAGCCAAGGCAAAACTATGAGAACCGAAGAGAATAATAACATATAATAAATGTATTTCTGAAAAAGAAGAATAAATTATTCTTTGAAAATCGTTGTATAAGAAACACAATATATGGGTACACAACAATTTTGAAATCTTATGATTTATTCTTCTTTTACAAAAATGGAAAATAGCTTAATTCGTCCGCACCAAAGTAACTCATCATAACAATGAATTCTACTTTCACCATTAATGTATTAAAATTATTGATCTATTTTTAGTTTCTCGTATTCATACGTGTAATACGGAGTAATATATAGGAAAAGTTATGTAATACTGCGCGTAAAAAACGGCAGATTTTCGGCAGAAAAAACCGCATTGCAAGGCCCTAATAACAAAAACGTGAACCATTAAGATTTAAGAAATATTTAAGAGACTTTCGCACATGAAATAGAAAAGTAAAATAACGAGGTTTCTGGTTTAATTTGCAAAAGATACAGAAAACGTAAATATGTCAGCCAGATCCCTTCGTTTTGGAGAAGTTTCTTTACCTTACGAATAAAAAATTAAATTTGTATATCCTGGGATTACAAATTTTCTTGTTCCTTGCAATCAATTTCCCGTTTTTGTTGCTGATATGTTTATCACGATATGCCCTTGAAAAATACTCACGTACTGTCCTTTGCCTTTGAATCTTGTTTTCAACATATTTTGTTTGTATGTTAGAGAAGCAGTTTCTTTTGCATACTTTAGATTTTAATTTTTCTTATAGAAACATTTACATTGATTATTACTAAATGAAAACACCTCAACTTTTCTGCCTGTTACGTAGCTTAGAAATCATATTCGTTGCAGAAATCAGTCCCTAAGACACCTGAAATAAGTGGTTCCACTTCAGTTATGGTCTCTTTGTCGCGGATGCGGGCTGCTACGCGGCACGCGGCGCGGGCAGGTGCGCGAGTGGACGCGGTGGCAGTGACAGACGCGGCCGATACACGCGGCGGCGGCGGCGGCGGCGACGGCGGCGGCAGGGGGACAGTCGCGTAGCGCCCGGCGGCAGCGCAGCACGCGGCCATTTCTCACGCGCCACCGAACACGCGTGCCCCCCCCCCCCTCAGCCCCCCTCCACGCCGCAGAAGTCGCTCGCCGCCACTGCTCCCGAGCCACTCCCGCAATATCCTCGACAATAGAAATCGCGGCTGACCGCATGTGGCTTTGTAACAAGTTCGACACATTTCGTTCAAAAACAGGTGTTACGAAGCGGTTTTGGTGGAAACGATGAAATTCGTTATTCAATTGTGCAATGGAAATCGGCCTTCCGAAAGGAAGGATTCGAGAGATGAAAACAGTAAAAGACTTATATTAAACAGTCAATATCACAACTACAGATATTTAATTAGATATGGGTTCACCCAGCCTTACTTTCAATTAAATTGGAACACATTAAATAAACCTGAATATAGATTTGTGCACAAGCGAATTGAACGGAAAGTAACAACAGCGATACGAAACTTTACTTTTGTTAAAGACTACACGCTTCAGCTTAATATCTTTTGCAACCATTGAAGTGCAACATTATGCTCACAATTTTTTCTTGGTTTCGAGAACAAGGCTGGCAACCTCCAGGCCCCCTCTTGTCACCCGCACCGAAGCGCCAACCGCGGAACAACTGCGGGGAACCCAAATATCCACCACTCGCCATCGCGAATATTGGCGCGCGATTCCCTCGATTTCCCCTCGAAATCCGCACCCGCAGCAGCAGCTGCTACTGCTGCTTCCGCACGCGCGGGGGCCGGCGCGTGCCAGTCGATGCGCCGCTGAATCGATTAGTCGCGCCGCGACTGCTAATCGCGCGACCGCTCTCCACGCTGCCCGCTGCTCATCTGTCCGCCCGACCGGCCGGCCGGCAGGCGGGAATTCCCCCTCACGCCCGTCGAGTATTGCAACAGGAGCATCTTGTTACGCACCCACTGCACTCGACGCCGGCAGGGGGGATCAGGGCGCAGTTACAAGCACGCGTATTGACTCCGGAGCGTGACACGGCGCGATTTGCGACCCCCGCAGCCCGACAAAATGAGGATCCGCGAACAAAGGGCGTCCTCGTCTATAGTCCTCGCGGAGGGAGGGGGCCGAAAAGGAGGGGCTGAGGGCGCCCAATATCTTTCTTACGAACCCCTTCTTTGTACGCCTCTAAGGCGTATCAAGAGGGACGTAATCTGTTCATAAATTTTCTCTCGCCAACGCTGCACGAAATTTAAACAACGAATTGCCATTTGGACTATAATGTCCGGCTGCGGAAAATGATTGAACAAGAGACTATTAATAACGCTAGTGAATAATGTTCTGGTACTTAGAACTGCGTTGCGCAGAATAAATAAGAATCTACCCCGACGCATGGGAGGGAAAAAAGGGTAAGTGAGACATATCACGGTCAATGTGTAAGAAAAGTTTGCCTGCGAATATGAATACTGATATGCGAGTTGATTGTTTTCTTATCAGCTCATTCGCATATTCATAAATGACCGTAATTTATACTTTATGCAAGGCAGAAAGTATAGAAATTGGAATTATTACGGCGAGCGTATGTCTTTTACGAAAATAAATAAAAATTTATGTGTTTTCCTCGTAAGTTAAATGTTTGTAAAACATGTGATAACAAAATCGCTCGTACGAAACTTAAGTTTGTCTACACGTTATATTCTGTAAGAAAAGCTGCTTTTAGATCGTTAGAAGGGCAGACTAAAAACTATTCATGGAGCCATAAAACCGGAGGTATAATTAGAGTTAACACAGCTTTCTTTCAGTCGTTCTTTACGTAAGAATTCGAGTTTTTCGCGAAATGATAACACTGATACGAAAATATTTATCTCTACATTTTCAATATTTCCACATTCAAACAAAGGCTCACATTAACAAAGGTAAGTTTCGTCGACGAGATTTTGAATGTTGTAACAAGTGTATACCAGGGGCGGGGCTTAGGCAGGCTAGTGAAACCCATGCACCGCACCAGAGCTGGGTGGGGTGGTTTATTAGAATACTGTCATAAATAAATACGCAAGAATGCCGCATAATGAAAAGGAGTAAAATTAAAAGAAACAATAATAAAAATAACCACTAACGTAGTTTATAATAAAGTTGTGAGTGTGTCGTTGCGTCAGCGGTTTCAGACTACATCAGCGAAAAATTTAGGAATAAAATAATTTCATCTTGAGAGATTATAAGTGTGATAACTAGCGAATTTAAATAGACACTTCAGCAACCCTTGTCTTAAGGCGGTGCATCATATGAACTGTGAGGAAGATACAGCATTTTTCCGGACAGCTAAGTTGCCATAATACTAGTGAAACGACAGAAAAAAGTATAATAATGATATACACACGTACGTGTATGTGAACAGATAACCCAACGCACTGACGCACAGAAGAAAACTTAAATCTTCCATTCACTTCGTAAAAGGAACACGTCCTTAATCAAACAGCCCCAATAGCCGACTCGAGCGCACACACGTACACACAATCACTCCGACTCTTCAGTCCACCTGCCCAGCGCCGTCGTTTGGTCATTGTTCCCCTAAAAAAAAAAAAATTATCTCGATTACCCCGCGTCCAACAGCGATGGATCGAAGCTCGCGTTTTCGACCGCGGTCGCATCTCAACCGGACGATAAGCCGCCGCCGCCGCCGCCGCCGCCTCCGCCGCCGGCCGGCGGTCGCCTTCACACTTCCCTCGGTCACGGCGCCTTACCTCGCTTGCCTCGCTCGCCTTGCCTTGCCCGCGCCGAGATGGGACTCCCTTATCTAGCGGCGGCGCGGGGAAAAAGAACACGGGTGAAATTAATGAACACCGATTCGAAAAGAACGATTTTCCGTCGTGGCCGTCGTCTGCGGCGGCGGCGGCGGCTGGACGCGAGCGGTCGCTTCACCGAAATCGCCGCGCGGGCCCCACTTCAAAGGCGCCGCCGACGCGGTAACCGGTCCCCGCGCCGCAGCCGCCGCCGCCGCAGCCGATGTCGCTGCCATGTGACGCTTCCACCGGCGGGAGTCGGGCGTCCTCGCCGTTGCTCTCGATGACGAAACTACTGACTCACCGGCGTTTGAGAAGGCGCCGTATTTATTGTTTGTTGGACGGCGATCTTTGCTACGTGATTGTGGGTAGTATTGTAGAACCACGCTGTTGTTCGGCTGAAATATACGGTGGAATTCAGTCGCTCATTTGGGACAGGGGAAATCATAGATTTAAAAAAATAATAAGTATTTTTGTTAATATATTGTATATTATCTTTGTAGTGTATTCGTGATACTATAGGAGTACAATATTCTTTTTTAAATAATTCCATAATTCTAACATAAATAAATATTTAAATCAATTTTGCCAAACAAAGGAAGGTAATAAACGAAACCTCTAGGCTTTTGGAGAGGAGAGCATGGCCTCCATGCCCACCCTCTGGAGCCGCCACTGGGTAGAATGTGCTCTCGATGACGAAACTACTGACTTCCCGGGTATTTGAGAAGGCGCTGTATTGTTCGTTGGACGGCATTCTTTTAAACGTTATTGTGGGTTGCGGGTAGTAATTTGTTGATGGAATATATGGTAGAATCAAAAGGGGATCCAATAGATCATTTGGCGAAGGGTGCATCATATATTTTTGTTAAATAATACATATATTTTGTATTATATTGTACAGTATCTTTGTAGTCTATACGTGATCCTATACGAGAACAATATTATTTTTTAAATGATTCCATAATTCTAACATTAATAAATATTTAAATTAATTTTGTAAACAGAGGGAGGTAACAAACGATAACTGTAGACCTTAGGGGAGGGGCATGGCCCCCTGGATTCGTCACTAGTTAGAAAAAGCTCTCGATGACGAAACTACTGACTCCCCGGACATTTGAGAAGGCCCTGGACGGTGGATGGTTCGTTGGATGGTGATATTTGAAATGAGATTGTGAAATTTGGGTGGTATCGGAGTATCACGCTGATGTTGATGGGAATGATAGAATGAAATACGACCTTTGTTTTGTGTTCTGTGTGTTCAGACCTTCGGATATCGGCGGACGCGTAGTGATGTTGGTTCAGTGATCGAATGAAATATTTTTAATCAATAAATGAATCGAAGAAAGGTCAGAGCTTTGATGGCAATTGTCGAAAATTTAAACTACCTGGTTCTCAGCCACGTTTTATTATAAATTATTATTATTGTAATTATTATTAATATTATTATAATTATAAAGTATTATTATTGTTGTTGTTTCGCGAATCGGCCATCATGTGGCCACACGACACGTGCATCCCACTGGGGCTTAAGACTTGAATATCGGGCTACGTGCACGTCACTTTCTACTTGTGGGATCAGCATTTTAACGCTGATTCCATTTTCACACCCCAAAGTAGTTAGCCTTGGGGGTGAAATTGTAATGATGATGATGATGATGATGATGAACAATGAAATAGACACACAAACATACAGAGACACACAAACATACAGAGACACACACAACCACGCCCGAGGCGGGACTGGAACCCACGATCCTTGAGTTCGAGACCGCCACTGCACTAAAGCCTTAAAAATCTCGGCTATCGGATCAGATGGCCGAGATCGCTAAGGCAGTAGTGCCGGAGTGGTTTCGGACCAGAAGATCGCGGGTTCGAGTCCCGCCTCGGGCATGGGCGTATTTGTGTTTGTGTATGTCTGTATGTGTTGTCCTTTCACCCCCATTATCATCATCATTTCATCTTCCATACCCCCAGGGCTAACAACCGTGGGGGATAAAAATCGGATCCAGCTAAAAATGCTGGTCCCCCAAAAAAGTTGTTGCAAGCACCTGCTACCGCGATAATAAATAAAAACTGAGCCACGGTAAATGCAGGATGCTTGCATGCGTGGTCCTAGTCAGCCGATTAACGAGAAAATAATAATAATAATAATAATAATAATAATAATAATAATAATAATAATAATAATAATAATAATAATAATAATAATAATAATAATAATATTTTGAATTTGTAAGCCGTTAGTACGATATGACAGAGACAATTTTTTCGCTCTTTGAAAATGCATGAGCGGACTTCCCATGGACGAGGTGGCTAAGAGCGTAAACATACTCAGTTCCTCGGTTCGCAGGGTAACGTTCGCGTTCTGGTAACCACAGATCAGAGAATCCCGCAAGTGTGTTGGTAGCTAGTGTATGGTGTTGTGCATTCCATCGGAACGTGAAGGGTAACAGGCCGTCGGCTGCATAAAAGCTCTACATAGAAAGAAAATGTACGAATTTCAATGAGAATCGCAATCGATGCTAAGGGCCAAGGCTTAGAAATGAATCTCCAAGCAAACAACTTTTCTTTACTGACGACGATCTGTCTTAGGAACTCAGCAATACAGTATTTCGCGTTTGATTACGTGAGGCTGATTGCTACCTCCTACATTATCTAAGCTACATACTTATTAATGGGTGTAATATTGTTTTTTATCTTGAACTCTAAGCTTAAGCTTGACTGTATAATACTAATTTATTCGCTACTGCCCTAAAAAGGCTTCAGACTATTATATACATTTATATTTTAATTTCAATTTTTTTTATACAATTAAGGGTAATCAGGCCTTCAATCGTGTCTGACTTAAAGCAACTTCAGAAAGATATGTTTTATTGCATTACTTTAAAGTAAATATTTAATTAATTTGCGTTTTGGCGAGAATAAAATCACATTTGTCATCTTTGTACCATCCTCTCTCTCGCTCTATCCCTTTCTTTATCTCTCTCTAGCTCTCCCTCTCTCTCTCTCATAAAATGTGTGTTAGTGTATATTCAAATTGATGCTAAGTCGTATGGGTAGGCAAAAACACAACTGTCAAATTCGTCAAGATTCAAACTACAACGTGCTTGTTATTCAAAGACCATTGATACTTTAAAGATGGCGAAACGGTTCAGAATTTGTGTCCTAAAATACTATGAACGTGGGTTCGAAGACCGTGGAACTGCTAGTAAACATTGCGGTCCTTTTGACTTTATACAGCAACGAAAGCAGGTTCGCTAATTTTGGAACGAGTTTTTCGAAACAGTCACATTTCACCTTGCGAAAATGTTCACGGTCATTTGATAGCGCTCTTAACTGCACACACTACTTTTCAACGTAAAATCACTTCTGTTCGTGAATGTCGGAGTGCCTACATTCCTTTCCTCCCGGTTGCCTTCTTGAACACACGAGGATGAGTCGAGAAATGCGAAAGTCCTGCCTTCGATTCCAGGAAGACGTCGAGAGCGCGATCTACCACCACCACCAGCCCACTGCCATTGGAAAACGGCTTTCATCTCGAAAATGTGGTGTTGTAAGTTTTTGTTTGGGGAGTTTTTCTTCTTTATCCGACACATTTGACGTCCTTTTCACGTTAGTAGTTCCTGAATTTATCCTTTTTTTCTGTTTTGTTTTCCATCCGACAGCCAGTTTCCCTTTACATCCCGATGGAACCCATACTCGATCGTAGACCATAGACCACCATCACACTTGCGGGCTCCTCCGATCTGGGGTCAGTAGAACGCGTGGCCTTGCGCGACAATACGTACATGAGGGACAAGCATGCTCAAGGCGGGATTCGAACCCACGACCCTTCGGAACGAAGCGTTGAGTCGGTACACGCTCTCAGCCACCTCAGCCATGATTTGATCATACTTGTCGAAAATTTCATGTCTCAAAATTCCGCGTTTCTGTCTTTTCAGCGATATTAATGTACTGTAGGTTTGAATGGTATCACCGCGGAGTGATGACAAGTGCAAAATAAAAACATGTTAATTCGATAAGAGTACATGAAAAAACAACTTTTAAAATAAATATTTCTGAGGTAATATCCCTACAGGACAACTTGTGTGTTTACTTGTGGTATTGTCTCATTAACTACTGAGATTGGTATTGTCTCATTAACTACTGAGATTGGAATTAATTCGTCACTATTACGTACGATCACTAACTTTCGCTATGCTAATATTCTGTATGAGAGTATTTATTATAGTATTTATGTACTTAGCGCGACAGCTCGTGAACGGGCTTAAGCCTACCGGCGACGTCCCGGCCTCGCAGCCATGGATGAAGGGGGTACGTGTGGTTAGCACGTAGACATCCCCATGCCGTATTCCGGTCTTCTCAACTTAAGAAGTGAATTTTATCATCGTCACACAGCAACATATACTGGGACATTGCAAGGAAAACGCACACTTTAGTCTTGGCTCAACCGGGAATCAAACCAGGAGCCGCGTAGTGGAAAGCGAGCACGATGACCAAGAGCTAGTCATGAGACCCATTAATTATAGTACATTCGTTAAAATATATTTTGATGTGTAAATTGAAGACATTTAAAAAAGATAATTCGTAGATTAATTTGATAATTCGCTGTTAATTTAATTTGCGAGATCATAGTCAAAAACAAAAAGAATTGTGGCGTCGAAATACTCGTATTAAGATTAAATCGGCAATAAATATTGAATTGGCAAAAATGCACTGCACTAAAAATTCTGCTTACTATATCGAGCTTTAAAACCCTTTCAGTTTTGCCTTGTCCACTGCAGGTACACAGTAATTAGAAATTTATATACATTTTTATAATCCATTTCCCTTTCAAATTCCAATAATAAGCGTACAGTGTTCCCGTTGACTGGATTAAGTTTAATTCCCACACTGGGGGGAGGGTAAGAAAGACATGTGGCGAATATGACATATTCTCTTCCCCGTATGTAGCAAATACTTCCTGCCTGAAATTTTCTTTGTCATAAAGCCACAGAAACTGAGCCGATTTCAAAGGAAAGCAACAACTCTATCTTTACCTCGACCGGGAATAGAAACCGGGATCCTACCACGGGAACAACTAGTTCGCCATCCTCCCATGAGCCATCCTGTAGCGACACAGCCCTAACTAAAACGAACGCCCCTGGGAGTGGTTGTCGCGGACCGGGCGCGTGGGCGGCGACGACTTCGGCGACGGCTTCATCGGGCGGCGCGAGCGCGGGCGGGGCGGGGCGGGGCGGGGCGGGGCGGGGCGGGGCGGGGCGGGGCGGGGCGGGGCGGGGCGGGGCGGGGCGGGCAGTGATGGATGCTCGCGCGATGACCAAGCGATCGTGCGCGGGCGCAACGCGACGCGACGGCCGAGAGGCCAAAGGGCAGCCGCCAAGCGCCCTCTGCCAGCGCCGCCACCTGCGCTCGACGCCCGAACCGCCACGCTCCTCCTCGCCCGCTCTGCCCCGCCCCGAGCCTTGGGCACTCCACCCCCGCCCTGCTCCACCGGCCCTCCACGATCCTTCCTCGCAATTCGCCCCGCCTCGCGCCGCCCCCGCCTCGCCTCGCGCCGCCCCCGCCTCGCCTCGCGCCGCCCCCGCCTCGCCTCGCGCCGCCCCCGCCTCGCCTCGCGCCGCCCCCGCCTCGCGCCGCCCCGCCTCGCGCCGCCCCCGCCTTGCGCCGCCCCCGCCTCGCGCCGCCCCTCCACAATCCTTCTTCGCAATTCGCACCGCCGCCACGCCTCGCCCCGCACCCGCTCCCGTCTCACACCGCCCCACCCCATTCCGCCTCACTCCTCTCCGCCCCACCCCGCCCCTCCCCGCTGACCCTCATGTACCCCACCCCCGCGCACCCCTTCCTCGCAATTCTCACCGCCACCCCACCCCCTCGCTCTCCCGTCCGGGTGCCTTGCGTTGTCTTGCGTTGCCTCGGGTCTTCGCACCCGTCCTCCATGTCATTGCTGCCCGTAGCCTCCGAGAGAGGGCATTTCTTCTCGTGCCTTGTGTCTAAGGGCCCGGCTCGGATGACCGAAGCGGAATGCGAATTTGCCCAGCTCCTTAGTTGAGAGGTCGCGGAATCCTTCAATCGGAATTTTATAATAAAAAATCTGATTTTCATCATTCGTTTGTTGTATCGCGGAGAGACTTGCAGTGTTCTGACCCAACATGCGATATAGTCCATCAGTGTATAGATTGAGGCACTTTACTTGTGAAATGCGCTCTTAGCTTTTCTACGTCAGAATGGCCGCCGGCGTCAAAACCGCTGTTCATGTAGATCTGGCCTGTGCAAATAAATTTACTCAAATCATTCAACATCGTGGAAAGTTTTCGAAATGGAACAACGAAATTCTAGGGGATAAGCCAATAGAACAATATGTACGGGAGATTTTGAAGTTCGAAGTTGATTATTGAAGATGGAAATGTGTTAAAGCAGATTTACAACTGGAGTTCCTCCCGGAATGTAGACGAACTAAAAACTTTAGAACTAATAATTAAAATAAATCAAGTTCTGCTTAAAGAGTCGCTGAAGTGATTAGCCTCGTACACTCAAAGATATAATTTAACATTTATCTACATTTTTTAACAAATTGTGCCTGATAAATATTTAATTCAATTTAGTAAGAAAAATAAAAGTATTGTGAAAATTCCGTGAATAAACCATGCGGTTCGTATATTATTATCTCGTAATATGTCGAGGTCTTAGTCTCATAATAATTCGCATATAAATCGGACTAGAGAAAATAATAAATTTAAGCTCATAATTGAATAAATACGTGAATTTAAAATTTGATATGCACGACTGTGTTCATGGAACAACCCTACAACCTGCCAGTGTATGGGTCAGGGAACTTTACTTCAACTCTCATATAAACTGCATCAAGAAAAAAACGAGTCGAAACGGCCATTCATTTGGGTTTGGACATTGAGCAAACCGACAGACTGGCTTTTACTCTTCTCGAAGAGCGAGATGACCTTCGTCGCATTAACGAAGCGAATGCAGACATAACGAGACAACCACTGTGGTCATGCTTATAAACATTAAGCGCAACAAGTCACCTTGTAATCAGGCACGAGTCCGCCACTTCGACCTTTCTAAAATACTCCTTCCCCTTACAGGAAAAGAAGACTATTTTTTTCAGCAAATAACGCATTCGCCGACCTGCAGAGTAGAGGTGGCTAAGAGCGTGTACCGATTCAGCGCTTCGGTCCGAAGGGTCGCGGGTTCGAGTCCCGCTGTGGGTACGGTTGTTTGTCTCTTGTCTCTCATGTACGAGTATGTGTTGTCGCGGAGGGCCTCGCTTTTGCTGACCCCAGGTCAGAGGAGCCCGCAAGTGTGTTGGTGTCTAGTGTGTGGACGAATATGCGTCCAATCGGGACGGTAAAGGGTTACTGACGATCGGCTGGATAAAAAAAACATTCAAAATTGGTATTTTGTATCCTCTTCTTTCGTTTTATAGCTACCTGAGCAAAATCGGAAGAACAACTTCTAACGAAATCGATCTCACGCACACATAAATTAAACAATAATGCAGTTTGACACACTCCGTTTATTTATTTTGAACATACGACTACGTACCTTCTTCAACTTTATGTTTTTGGCTCATTATAAGCAAAGTAAAATATAAATTAACGAATTGATTGAAATTCTGAGAAATAATAATCCTGCGTGTTAATAATCCTGTTTATTAAGTTTGAAAGGTGTTTTTGACTCTTAATCCAGACGTGATGTATTAGAGCAAGTTCTTATTTCAAATCATAGTGTGTCGTTAAAAATATATTATTGGTAAACTGTGATACTGTTTTATATCTGCTAACATATGAGTATAATAAATTGTATAACTCACTGTAGGTACTTTACAATGTTCCATAAAGCTAGATTTTATTTTTGTAGGGAAGTAATTTTAGAGTGCAGTTCAGTTTGTTGTTTGTTGAAAATATTGATAAGGTTTTACACTATTTTTTTCTGAAATACGTGTAATCTGAAGTACTTAATATTCGCAAAAACATGTTTTGTTAAGACAGTGCAGTTCCGCTACTAAAATGGAGTAAAATTTTACGACCGCTTTGTCAATGCACTCTTTTGTTGTCTCAATGATAAGTTAAGAATTTAACGAGCGACGACATAACAGTAAACGGTCAATGCAGGAAACAACGTTTATTTCTCGTATTGTGCATTCTCTTGCTAAGCAATTTTGATTCTCACAACAATAAAAATAATTTCCTCTGTTTTTCCTTGTTCAGCCCTATTTTTACTACATTTATGTACATACTGTAAGGGAACTAATAATTTATTTCTTTTTTGTTCTTTGTTCATAGCACGCATTTTGGAAATTGATACTAACTATTTGGACAAAACTCTGCTCGAAACAAGACCAACCTATTTTACAAATATTCTCTGGTGAATCGTGTTACATAATTATTAAGTGTCCATTAGACGTACAGGTTGTTAAGAAATATTTCTTCTGCACTGATCTGTCCTACGGTAAAATGTTTATGTCTTACGTCGTGTACAAAGATCTTCAATATACTTCTAATTTTAAAATGTCCATTGCTAGTTTAGGACACAAAATATTTTGTCCTCGTGACAGCAACTAATTTAATAGAAGAGTGGTAGCAATTATCCATTCGTTCATTAAAGCAGTTATATGTCTGAAACATTTTTGTTCGTATTAATTATCGTATAAGAACGAATTATCATGCTCTAATGCTAGAAGTATAAATAATTTTAAGAATGAATATTTATAGTCTCGTTATATGTTTTAATCATATGGAATTTTTGTGAGTAATTAACAGTTTGCATTCAATACCCTCGAGTTAAAAAGTTAATAAACTAAAAAACATTAATTATTAATATTATCGAAAAAGAAAAATGTAGTATCACCTGTTCTCTTCCACATACCGTCCCAAAAACTACTTCGACAATTATGAACACATTTCTAAGAGAGATAAGATTAATATGCATAATATTTTTGAAATTGAAACGGTGGTTAGCATTCTCTCATTAGTAAGGAATCTACAAAAGTTGCCAGGAGCAAAAGGCAAAGTAATTTTCGAGGACAGACACAATTTCAGCATTTCTCCACCGCTCAATAAACTGTAAAAAATAGATAAAATGGAGGAAAGAAGAAGTCATACATCCAATAACTTTACTATAGACGTTTTATACTCCAAGAAAATTTAGTTTATTTGAATTGAAATAATTAATAAAAATATAACAACATGACGGTAACACGTTGAAGTTAAATGCAAAGTAACTCAATGGCACTTTCCAGGGTTTTCTTTCAAGAGCTGTAACAAACCTTGACGAAGAAGTTATTCGTCCAGTGGCTGCATCACCAGCGCTAAAGTGGCCGGAGCGCGTGCTTCAAGTCTTCAGAGGAGCAAACGTTACATTCCCGAAACGCGTACAATTCCTGGAGGAGCACGAAGCTGGACTTTACGATACTCTTCAGTGGGGCCGTGGGGAAATCTTTTATTTTTGGAGCTCTTATTGAGGTGAAATTGGACGGAACCTGCGCGTCTGCTTCGATGAAGCCGTCGAGTAGCATTTACTCTGAGACAGAATAGGTAAAAAAAGCTCGTGCGCTTGATTTTGAAGACAATATGATTTGTCAACATTGCTTGAGTGGTGAATTGACTTGTTTGTCTCCAGTACACAATTTATACAATTTTTAAAATAAATATTCAAAATTATATCCTCAAAATCATTTACTACGATTGCTCTTCTCTAGATGATTGTCTTTCTCGTTTTGGTTCGAAACGTAATCTAATATGACTTTTGAAAATAACGAATAACAATCTGTTTTTAAATATGTGATTTTTGATATCCATTTTCTTGAATTTGTTATAAGTAAACTTCCCTTCATGGTCCCATTACATGCATTACGGTATTTAAATATTCTATTTATTGCGCGGTGTTCCAATACCAAAACCTCTATCGATATTTCAAGCAACAATTTTTTAAAATATATCGGAAAGGTTTGAAACAAAGTGAGGAATAATAAATATTTGCAACAAGGACAGCTACATACAGTTTAAAATCTACTGTTTACTCCGATTTTACTTTTAGTTTCTTGTTCTCATTCTTTCACATTTTCACTTATAATACAATTTACCAAATTTTTAGGAAAGCAAACCTACATCTTTGAACCCAAGACAAACATTAAACTTTCATTCAAGATTATCATAACATTCATAAAACAACCATTCAACTAATCTTAAATGCGTACAAAAATTGAAACAAAATTGTATTTAAAGTGAAAACTGCATCTGTCACGTCCTTTTGACGACTAATGAGGATGTATTTCGTTTCCATGTCATAATTTGTATTAAATATTTATAACATTAGCCCATATTTTCAATTTAAGTAAATTTGGCATTCTCCTAAACTTATATTAGGAGTCAGATCTCGGGTTTCTAGTCCATCATCCAATTAAATCCGCGAAATCTTGAATTCACTTAACCCTTCGTGACTTCACGTAGTCAACAAATTCGTTTAGCAACGCTGGTTACGCCGTAGTAGCCTTTAGTAAAACCACTCCAGGATTCACCTGCATGACCGAGGTAAATCACCAAAACCCCGATCAGATGTCCAGCACGGGGCTTGAAACCGGTCCTCCCGAATGCGAAGTCCCGAATGCGGCCTCCCTAATGCCAATGCTACGCCTCGAGCCTCTTCGCTCGGTCTCCTAAGCATTGGTGGTGCCCAAAGGGCCCAGCGCAGTGAGTGTTAAGGCTCTCACAGTCCGGCGCGGGAGATCCGCAGCGGGTGCGGCGCGGAACGCTCCGCGCCAGACGCGGCGGCGGAATCCGCGGGACCGTTCACACCGGAGCGTCAAATATGACAGCCTTTGTTGACAGTTTTTCTCTTCCGATAAACGAAAGCAAGGGGTGATCGAAAACTCCCGAAGGCAGGCGGACATCCACGAAACTCGAGCGGCAGCGGTCGAATCGCGTCCGACTGCGTTCCAAAATCCGCAGGTAATAAAACGCTGCCAATCCGCTGCCGCGACGCTCGCCTGCCGCGCAGGTTTGAACGTGCTCATAAGGCAACCCGTGTCCGCGAAATATTCACTGCGGCCATTCCGCCTACGCTGCGAATCTCCCGCGCCGGTCTGTGAGAGACTAATACCGAACGCGTCAACTAATCATTTATTTCAGAAACCCGTCAAACGCCAAAATCTAATAGACGCATTAGTGGCGGATTATTAGTACAAGAGGATAGATAAATAGTTTCGTGCATATTTATATGAAAAATATTCATGTGTCAAGTGCTTTAATACATACAAATATTTGAAATCACCTAAATTGAGAGAATTTTTCTCATTTTTCTCGGAATGAGGAATTTGGCGTTTGACGGGTTTCTGAAATACACGATTCTATTGCGGTGGATGCTCCCTAAGAGAAGTACAGGTTATATCCCGATATGTGGCGGTGTTCCTCTCCCCGATGGTACTTGAGATCCGGCGCAGACCGTATTGTATGGCAGTGTATTGCACATAACTAAGTGTGTGGGTGCGTAAGAAAGGGAAACAAGGATGAGGAAAGAAAAATCGTGCGCGGTCCGTGGCCCGCGTGTTACTTCGCAGACATTCGTCAGATATTGATCGGAAAAACCAGCAACCGGACAGCCGGTGATTAGACTTATTCTTCAGACAATGGAGGAATTCGACCTAGCTACATAGCTGGGGTCGAAAATCTGCCACCGTCGAGACTCGAACCACAGGTTCTCCCGGTAAACGACTCTGCAGTGGCAATGATGACGTGGAGCTATCTCAGCCGGTCAAAAGAGTCCAGATCAGAGCTGTTTCGAGAAATCTTCGGACGGAGGGAGGAGAGACGGCGTTTGGAAGTCTAATGATCCCCCTCAGACCTCTTCACCTCACTTTCCTGCAGCTGGCTCAAAGACCGCGCTTGAGGCAACAACTCCGCTTGCCGTGTTGCTCGAATCATCGAGCCTAAGAGATCGGTAAAGGTGGCTCAGAGCATTGGATGACACTGCAGTGCCTTTCACCGGGAAAGCCTAGGGTGGCCAGATATTCGAGAACAGTTACAGTTAGATCGAATTCAGTCGCTCTCTGGAAGCCAGCTGCTCTGATCGGTAGTTTTCCGTGGTTTCTACGATCAACACCAGGCGAATACCAGAGCAGTACCCAAACAAACGGGCTACAGACCGCGTGCGTTCTTTCCTTCCTCTTCCTTGCCCTATCTTCCCCCTTACTTACCCCACCTTATCCCTTACTTACACACGCTAACACTTACTGCACTACACTACCACACATGCTGGGAGAGCAGTCGGAGCATAGAGCTTGTCCCAGCGAAGGCGGTGTCCCACTGGTGGGAGATATCTGGTTGGGAAAAAGCCCACTAGACCACGTGGTCCGCGCCGGAGCTATCCGTCCAGAGACTGAAGATCACTGCCAGCTACCGAGTAAAATTGCACTACACTTACGAAACTAATGACCTTAGTAGTTGATGAGCTCGGAAAAACGACAGTCAGTCAATCGAACCTGAGATGGTGGCGCCCTTGTGAACTGTTTTTTTCTTTCTAACATTCTATCTCCGTGTATTCATGAGGCAGCAATGTTGGTAGGTATACCAAATAATGTCCACTGAATTTTGACAAGTCCATTTGCGTCACTAGGCAGCGTCTCTCACTTGCTCCGCCGGTCGTTCAAGTGAAATTTCTTTTATACTATTTTCTTTCACTCCCTGAGCCATTTTACTTTTCGTGAAGGCTTTACGAGAAGTCATAAATAAACTTAGAGTAAAGGACTACGTTCGTACAGAATTTCGTTTTCTTTCCCAAATGCATTTCCCTACTCCGAATGTTCCTGTGTAAGTTATTTATTCTGTAATTTTCAGACAAACATAATTTTAATTATAATAATGACCTATTGACTGACTGATATAATTATTCATCGGTAAATATATTACATATATTATAGACGGGAAATTAAAGTCATAAAACAGAAATTTAAAACTTGTTCCACATTTATTAGTACATTATGTAGTACAAATAAATCTGAAACAAGTACAATTTCCCAGCTATCTATAATTTATGGAACCTATTTATCAATAAATGATAATTTTCATTGAGCTCTCTTTTCGAGATGAAATTATGTACTTTGCTTATATTGCAGACAGTTCAAAGGCTTCAGGGTAAAACGTCCCAGGTATAATTGTGGCTATCCCTTCTTGTTTGGAACATGATTGATAGAGAATAGTTCCAACTTATCCATCTCTTCATGTAGCTACTTCTGTACGCACATTGATATTCAATCGGAGAGTGCATCCTATGTAAACCATTCTATCTCCACATTTACATCCTTAGGAAAAGGACGAGTATTTTTCCAAGGGAGAATTTTCCTATTCTTGTCAGATATACTGATTGATACACATACGTTTGAAGTACTGGCAATGGGTTACCACATTTTTTCCCACTTCCGCTTCTAAGTAAATAATCTTCTTGCGCAATTAAGAATCAATTGCGGTGATTCATCATTCGGTCTTCCACTAATCATCCGCACTCTTATTTCCTGATTATATTACGTGCTGTTTACAAAATCTGGACGTTCAATATTTTTTTAATAACAGTACGCCGTTTAATAATTTCCTCTTCAAGACTTGTCATCTGTTTTTATCAGATTTGTAGATTACTAAATAAAAATTACTCTGAAAGAAACACTAGAACATAGATAAATTCATTGGGATTGGTGGTGATATTTTCGGAAAGACAACACATACTTTGTTTACCGAGATTCTAATGCCATTTGATCGTTAATGTGGATTGTACAATATATACTTAACAACAGCCAAATTTTCAATTTGGAGTCGAATTAAATCACGTGATCATTCCTTCCGTCTTCTGATCTCCCTGATCGCGATTTCCCCTCTGATACCCTAGTGACTGCATCGGAATACCTTGCGAGCTTCCTCGTGCGCGCGCGCGCGTGTGTGTGTGTGTGTTTGGCGGGCGGGAGCGCTGCTGGGTCCGCCCGTATCGCCCGCCGTGACCTCGCCCCTCGCCCGCCGCGCCACGCCGCGCCGCGCCGTCCGCTGCCGTGGCCGCGGCCCCGCCAGGCGCGCCCGGCGCGCTAAACGCCCGCAGCGGCCGTTTCCCAGAAATTCCTTTCGCGTTTCGCGAAGTGGCCCAGCTGCCGGTTTTTATGCCGCCTGGGAATCGCTGAGCCCAGCCGCCACTGCCGCCGCCGCCAAATTTACGGACGTTATCTGGCGGCGAGGGCGGACCGGGAGGTGACGCTGGTGGAGAAGGTGACGCCGCTGGTGGTGAAGACCGCTGGTGGCGGTGATGACGACGAAGGCAGAAATGGTGGTGGCGGCTGTGGCAGAAGTAGAGTCGAATGGCGCGGTGGTACTGGCAGAGGTGGTGGTGGAGGCGGAGGCAGAGGTAGAGGTAGAAGAGAAGGTGGAGGCGAAGGGTGATGCGGAGACGGGAGCAGAGGTTCAGCCGAAGGGGGATTTGGAGGAGGAGTTAAGGTGGAGGCAGAGGCAAAAGTGGCGGAAGATGTGGTGATGGTGGAATCGTAAGAGGAGGTGGAAGTGTAGGTGGAGACTTGGGGTGGAGGATAGCCAGGGGGCGGCGGGAACGGGGGGCGGCGGGGGCGGCGGGGGCGGCGGGGGCGGCGGGGGCGGCGGGGGCGGCGGGGGCGGCGGGGGCGGCGGGGGCGGCGGGGGCGGCGGGGGCGGCGGGGGCGGCGGGGGCGGCGGGGGCGGCGGGGGCGGCGGGGGCGGCGGGGGCGGCGGGGGCGGCGGGGGCGGCGGGGGCGGCGGGGGCGGCGGGGGGCGCGGGGGCGGCGGGCGGGGGCGGCGGCGGGGCGGGGGCGGCGGCGGTGGTGGTCAGCGGGGGCGGCGGGGTAGCGGAGGCAGCAGCAGCAGCCGAGGATGGTGTTAGTGGTGAAGGCGGGGGCGGTGGCTATCTCAGGCCGCTACAGTTCCCGCGCCGCGCTTCTCCGCCGAGGCGCGATCTTCGACTCGGAGCAGGCGCTGCCAGTGGCCGCGGATGTAAATCGCGTGCGCCGGGAAGCGTGAATTGTTTCATCTACTAGCGCGCAGAGGGTTTATTGTGGGTCTTGAGGGTTTATTGTGGTTAGGGAATTATTTACAATGGAATGCAAAAATCCATTTTGTAAATGTACACGATGTTTATTATTTACTTATTAACTTCAGTAATTTACATTTTTTAAAAAGATTTTGTTGGTGGTTTGATATTTGTACCGTCAGGAAGTTGTTTTGTTTACGTATGAGGAATAAACTGCATCAAAGTGAGTGTGTTACATAAACATATCTATTACTTCAATATTGCTGCAGCGTCCCAGTATTTAAAATCGAGGTCAAGACAGAACGTGTATCGCACCGTTAATATTTTAATGCATATGTAATTGTACAATATTATATTATTGTTGTTTTTTATGTATTGAAACATCACGAAATTTTCTTAGTGACTTTGAAAGTGCACCTTGAAAATGGAATGTGCTGTGAATTAGACGAGCTACTTTAAATTAAATTGAGTTATTTTTCAGATTCGGTTGAGATACCTTCCAATAAAATCTCAAAGTGCGAAACATTCACCACGGCTTCGTCATAGTATATATACAATCTTCATTTTTCATCAGGGAGTAGTACGCTAGTCAGGTATCTTACTTCCCCGCCTGCAATTCAAGCACATTACCTTAAAACGTGTAATAATCAACATAGGTTTTTTGCGATTTTCCACATAACTCAACAATTGTCTTCCTGACGTACGTAAACGCGACATAACGTTATGTGAAGAACATCTATTAGGAACAATAGTATTTGCTATCTTAAGCACATACTTTCCTTGCCCAACTAAACGAAAATGATTCAATTCAAACATCTCCACTTTCCGAAACTCAACTTAGTGTGCGTCTTATGTTGGTATCTCGTCATGAAAATCTTTTGAATAAATTGAAAGATATTGAGAATTTGAAGAAATCAGTGATTGGTGCCGTGGGGTAATTTTTCAAAATTAGAAGACAAAATTGGACGCGATTGTAGGAGAACGGTATGAAGTAAACCAAATGAACTATGTCTCAAAAATTTAGTGTCAACTATCAAGTATTGAAATGGATATGTAATGGTGTAGGGCTGCTTAGCAATTTATGGTGGAAGAGTACCGGTGTTTATGTAGGGGCCCCATAGAGAAAAATCGATTTTTGAACATACTGAAGTAATACATTACATAGATCTGGTGTGAAAGGCAATCAAGAACCCCTTCACATTTTCCAAGATAACGATTTTTTTTTTTTAATTTATTTCTACCTGCTCGGCATTTCTGCCTTTCAGGGGTGTTCATTATACAATATTCTACACAGTAACATTTAGGGATGGACATCCGCATGCGTTACCTCCTCTCTCAGGGGTCTGATGAAGCGTTGTACTTTGAGAAGAAACTGTGGATAACAGTTTTTGAAGTTATATGTGATAATTTTGAGGAGAGGGTGTAAGTGGGTGGAATTTTTGGAAAGTGGAAGATGGGTAGGTGATTTAAGGTGGACGAAGGGAGTCTTTAGGGAATCGTGATCTTATTCTTTTTGATGAACCATACGTTTTACCTAGCTTGAATATTGTTGTACTGCGCGATTGGGGAAGGGATGAGAAGAATTTATAAGTCATAAGATTTATATATTCGTTAATGGATGATATGTTTAGTTCATTTTGGATTTGTATGTTGCTTATGAACCAAGGAGCTTTAATGATCTTTCTGAGAAATTTATTTTGTATTATTTCTATTTTGTTTAGGTTTGTTTTTGCGGCGTTATTCCAGAATGGGCAGGCATATGTGAGCGTTGGTCTTATTATTGTTTTATAGATGGTTAAGCCGCAGTCAGTGCTAAGTCCGGAATTTCTATTTATTATTGGGTATAGTTTGGATATTTTTGCATAAGTTTTATCTGCTATAGATTTGATATGTTGTTTCCAGTTTAGTTTGGTGTCAAGTAGTACTCCTAAGTATTTTGCTGGTGTATTTCCACTCATCCATTCTATATTTGTGTTTTGGAGGCTGAGGAGGGGTGGTTGAGGAAGTTTGCGGAGTGTGAAAATTTTTGCTTGAGTTTTAGATGCGTTAATCTTTATTTTCCAGTTTGAAGCCCATTTAATGTAGTTGTTTAGGTCAATCTGTATGTTGTCGAAGGCGCAGCTAATGTCTGAATGAGAGGTAAAAAGTGCTGTGTCATCTGCGTAAAGGGCAATTTCTGTATAGTTTGACTGTGGTAAATCCGACATGTAAACAGAAAAGAGAAGTGGAGAGAGGCAAGAACCTTGAGGGACTCCTGCATTGATTTCAAATCTGTTTGAGAGACTTGAGTTAATACGGACGGAAAAATATCTATCTTTTAGAAAACTTCTGATTAGATGGAGTAGATACTTGGGAGTTCCTAGTTGGCGCAGTTTGTATAAAAGACCTTCATGCCAGAGTTTATCAAAGGCTTTCTCAATGTCTAGGAAAACTGCAATTGTGTATTTTTTGCTGTGAAATGAATTTGCAATATATTCAGTTAAACGGAGCAATTGGTGGGTGGTGCTATGTTGAGATCTGAATCCGAACTGAAAGTCTGGGATAGCGCTAATCTTTGTTAGGTAAGTAGATAATCTGCTGTGAATTAACTTTTCAAATATCTTTGCGATTGAGGGTAGGAGGCTTATTGGTCTGTAGCTTGCAGGAAGGCGAGGATCTTTGCCTGGTTTACAGAAGGGTAAGATTATAGATAATTTCCAATCTTTTGGAAAGTGGCCCAGTCTTAGACAGGAATTAAATAAGGCGGTTAAAATAGTTATAGCTCTTTTGGGTAATTCTTTAAGAGCTCTGTTGCTAATATGGTCGTGACCTGCTGATTTTCGGGTTTTCAATTGCTTAATAATTTTAGATGTTTCGGATGGGGATATAAATTTTATTTTATCTGGGACATTATAGTCTGGTAACAGGACGTTTTTTGTGATATAATTAGTAAAGGAAGAATTTGTATTTGGGTTTGGAGTAAAACTATTTTGCAGATATTTACCTAACATATTGGCTTTCATATGATCCGTATAAGCTACATTTGAGTTGTGTTTCAGGATAGGAATGTCAGTAGTTTCTTTACATAGTCTTTTTATGGTTGACCAGAGTGGTCTACTATTAGGGTGTATTTGAGCTATGGATCTTTGAAAATTGTTTATTCGAATTTGATTTAATTTGTTTTTGATTGTTCTCCCTAATTTGTTGATTTTTGCTTTAAGGTCATGTCTGCGGTTGATTTGCCAGAGCCGTCGAAGGTTACGTTTACTTTTGATTAGGTTTAGAATATTCCTTGGGATCGGATTTCTATTATTAGTGAAAGGTCTTGCGAAAGGAGTTGTTGATTGTTGTAATGCAACGTAGATTTTCTGTGTGATATTAGTTACCTGGTTGTCTATTTCATTTGTTGTTTGTATCTGTTCCGGGTAGTGAAGGTTTACTTCTAATAGGTCTCTAAATTTATTCCAGTTGACGTGCCCTTTCGTGCCCAAAACTGTGAAGGGATTATTAGACTGCAAGAGGTTTGAAGATTTTAGTTCAATGATGACTGGGCAATGATCTGAATCTAATTCAGGAAGTACGGTTTGAGATGTAGGTAAGTGGAAGTTTTTAGACACCATTATGTCTAAAATATCTGGGATAATATTACTATTGTACGGGTAGTGTGTTGGCTGCCAAGGTGCTATTACATCTAAGTTATTGTTTACTGCAAAAGATTGCAATTTAGTGCCTTGCTGGGTTGTGCAATTGCATCCCCAGGCTTGGTTTTTACTGTTTAGGTCTCCTAGTAGAATAACGTTGGCGTTGTTATTAAATATTTCCTTGTATTCTTTTACTGGAAATTGTTTATTCGGAGGTTTATATGCTGTTATTATTGTGTAATCTTTATTATCTATGGTTACGGTGACTGACACAGTTTCCAGGTTAGAAGTGTTGGGGCTAAGTGACCGTTGATGTTTGACTCGGGTTGAAAGAGCAATCAAAACACCCCCTGCTGCAACATTTGAAATTCTGTCACTTCTATATATTTTATAACCGGAAATTTTGAATTTTTCATTTAGAACCAAGTGGGTTTCGGTTATGCATGCAATATCGATTTTGTGTTCGTGAAGAAAAATTTCTATTTCTGATTGTTGTCTTTTAATTCCGTTTGCATTCCAATTCAATAAAGTGATTTTATTTGCCATTATGGAAATTTATTAGCACTGACTGTACAATATTTTGAATTTGTGGGATTATGGCTGAGATTACTTGTGATACTATTGTGGTTATTAGTTGGGATACATCAGTTGGCATTTGGTTTTGCAAAGATTGAGCCGGTGACCACGGGGTATTGGTTTTGGGAAGGGGAGGAAATTCGCGAGGGCTAAATGTTGGAGGGCTACGAGACAGATTGCTGCGCGGCGGCGGTTGTTGCTCTGACCCTGACCTGCGTTCATTTAGGTTTGTACGTGCTTGCTGAGTTTCTTTGAAAATGCGACAGCCTTTGTAATTGGCCGTGTGCTCCAAGCCACAGTTAACGCAATTCGGTTTGTCACTTTTTGGTTTTGTGCATTGAGAATAGTGGTGTGACTCTTTACATCTAACGCACCTCGGAGTGAGTCGGCAGTTTGCTTGCGAGTGTCCATACCTTTGACAACGTTTACATTGTATTGGGTAGTTTCGATTTATTCTAGGTTGAACTTGTATGACGCAATGCATCAGGCGATTTAAAGTTAATATTGACTTCCCGTCTCTATTGTCTTTTATTTCTAGAGCACAAATTTCAATTGGATTTTTCTTTTTGTCATATAATCTAGTCACTTTGGTAACAGGGTATTTGAGTACAAGTTCTTTTAAAATGTCAGCTTCCGAGTAACATGTGGGGATGCCCTTCATCACAGCATTAAAGATTTTAATAGAAGGGTCGCGGAAAGAATAGAATTGTCTGTTCTTCTCAACACAGTGATGTCTAAAATTACGGTAATCTTCTATTGTAGTGAGCATGATTTTTAGTTGATCACCGGCTGTCTTGGTTGTGAAATCACATTTGACGACTGATTTAATGTCGGAAATCATTTGGTTGTAGTCAAGTACGTTGTGCATAATTATGGGCGGAATTTTTAATGTTTGTTCTGGAGTACTTAGATCACTGTCTTTAAGATTTTGAAGCACTTCGAAACGCGATGAAGTTTGAACATTGTATAATGGCATAGAGTTTTCATCATCATTTCTCTTTCGTTTACTTACGTTTGAAAGCGTTTCGTTGGAAGTTGTTGCGTGCATCTCCTCGCTTTGGTGTTCTTGGGGCAGGGTCGTTTGGGGCGGTTGCTGCTGCATTAACGGTTGCCCTTGCTGCGCTGTGGGTTGATTCTGTTGAAGTAGCAGTAGTTGCTGCTGTTGTTGCTGATGAAGGAGTTGCAGATGTTGCTGCTGCTGTTGTTGTAAAAGTTGAAATTGTGCTGTTGGGAGAATGCACTGATCGCTGTTGCTTGCATATAGGGTATCCATAGCGTTCACTAACACTTGTGATGTGCTGTGTAGCCCCGACTCGGGGCTACCTTGGACGTTCATTTCGCCACTCGCGGTCACGGGTTGGTTTTCACTCACTTGTGGTAATTATTTATAATACTGTTTGCAGAATTAAACTGTTTTTGATGAAACAGTGTATAATATTTAAACTATACACGTAGATTGCTGTGCAAGCGAAACTAGTTTGACACTCAATCTAAACACACTACGCAGTGAGAGAGCTGTGGCGCTCGATGTTCACGGCACGGCTGCTCGGTGCGAACTGAAGATAACGATTCAAAACACTAGTAATACGTAGGCAATTGTTGTAGATCAATTATCTCAAAGCGCAAAAAACTCCAGTGAGAATTTATGCTATGAATTGGAAAGTAATTAAAAGATCGCCTATTATGTTCGATTTGTATTTTCATGTAAGAATAAGAGAAGAATGGGCAGAATCTGGAAACAAGTATATCAACAAGGTTATTGATTAAAAGTCAAGTCGGTTAGAAGCTATCATTGACAGCCATGATGATTCTTCAAAGAATTAATTTTGTTTTCCGTTTCATTTATGTTCATTCGCGTTTTATTTTATTGTATTTGTCCAAATATTTATGTGGCCAACGAAAAAGGATATTACGAAAAGTTATATTTTGTTTCTTTCTTTTATTGAAAGTACCTTATACATTAGAAAATATGTTTTTAATATTTAGTATTAACTATTAATTAAGGGACAAGTGTTTTTTTGAATTTTTACTTTCATTTATTTCGTGTAAGAATTAAAATTTCACAAAATTGAAGGTTCCTTACGTATAACAGCACGGCCGAAAATTTGTGTGAACACGTCACTGTGAAATATGTTGAAAATAAATAAGCGCATCAGTTATCAAAACTGGAACTGGGAAACATAGATGTTGTTGAAATAATGCTTTAAACCTTCAGAGAATAATTCGATCTTTGTTGAAATCTTATTGGTTTGACTCTTGTATACTCCGAAGGAACAATGGCGCATCAGCCTTAGTAGTGAGAGCATATTTTTACGACTAAACTATTACTTACATCTAAAGAGTAAAATAGAAGAGTTCGATGTCTAAATCAGCAAAACATTTTATTGTAATGTTATATTTGTTACTGGCGTCATTGTTTATTTGCACTGATTAATTTCTGAAATAAATGTTGAAGTAACTAATTACTGGAGTAAATATTCTGTATGGCAGTGTTACTGAAATATTCTTATCGTATCAGATGCCAAAATATTCAGATTTAAGGAGGAACAGCGACGTAAATGCGAAACAGAATCAACCGAGAAGTAAAATAAAATGTTATGTCATTTTTGCGAATGTGTCGAAAACACTCTCAACATCTTTACGCTGGATCATTGATCTACAAAATTGATTGCAGCGACAGTTGCGAAAGCACTGAGAGTTGCAAATAAAAAAATATTTATTTAATTGCTCCAGCTGTAATACTGAGTTTTTGTAGAACGGTGTTGACGCGAATAGACGCTACAATGGTGATAACTCATTAAGAATTACAAAAATGCCATTTTGTAATAATATTACGAAAAACTATATCAGTAAAATTGGGTGACACAAAATTGAAAAAAGCAGCAACAGCACATTTTTGTTAGTATTTAAATAATACGTAGGTACTTTAAAACATTTTATAATCGAATTGACAAAAAAATATGGAAGATTGTCTCCCGCATGCAGAATCAATAGACAACAATTCTACAATTCGAGAGTGGCTTAGAAAGAAAAATATTACAGTCTTGTAAAAAACTGCAAACTTCCGTAGATTTCCGTGCTTCTAGAGCGACATTACCGATGCTTAATACGCACACGAACATACTCGCATCGTGGGAATTAGATTCTCAATATCGTTCTTTTTATAAGGCGACCATGACATTTGGCAAAACCCTGACGACCCAGTGGCGACTATGAATGACGAAACCGCATGTAACTGATTTAATGCATGCGCTTCAATTCAAATGAGTCGTCGAGTCTCACAACGATTTCCTTGCGAGTGTTTTTCTTCTTAGAGAACGTGACTTCCTGAATCTTACGGAAGTTGTGTACAACTTCCGTCATTTGACAACCAATATGCTGTGTATGTCTGATATTAACAGACTGATTATGAAGAAAGAAACTTCATTAATTTGTGTGAATAATATTTATGAGCAATATTATTGCGTAATGTTGTCAACAGTGATTAATATTCTGTATTTTTTTCACAAATTCGTCGTCCTCCTTTTATATTATAAATGGAAAATTTTATCCTAAACACTCGTAACTGATACGGCTCAATGGTGAAGCTTGTCGCTTTATATCTTGCAGAGCTTATCGTGTACTGTTCATTACATTTCAATTTGTCTTCTTTCTATTTGTCTTCTTAGAAATAGTCGAATACTGAATTACATTACACCCTAGGGTGTCCTCTCGCATCCCAGCCTCCACATCACTCTATCGGTGTCGTCTTCGTTACTCAATCCTCTTTTCATCAATGCCTCATCCAGTCCTCCCCATGTATGTCTAGGTCTTCCTCTTCTCCGATGGGTAGCTGATTGTAATTTCCAGTATATTTTCGGTCCACGTTCTTTGTTCATTCTTTGCATGTGCCCATACCATTTTAGTCTTTTCCCATAACATCTTGTAGCGTCTTAAAATATATTTTTGTTTTAACCCAAAATGTAATTTAATTTTTGTTTATTTTATCTGCTAATAACGTATACCATAAGAAAATAAAATTGCAGCAACTTACGAACAGCTGCAGCAGATGAGAATATACAAGCTCTGTTTGTTTACATTTCAATTGACAATTAAAAACAAATTCGAGATGAACAAGTTCTATTTGTATCTTTATAACTTTTGTGCATTCAAATTTAAAGATATCCGTGTTCTCACAATAGTGGCGGAAAATGAGTATAAGACTTTTTGCGATTCAACAAAAACATCGCTATTTATGTATGTAAAACTTATATAATAAAAACCTTCGCTATTTATTATTATAAGTTTCATCTGTATAATTCCTGTTCAGAGTTATGATAGCATCATTTTGTGCATTAACTGCAACTGGGATAAGAGCGAACGACCCGCACAACTACACTTACCCAGCGGCTAACTCCCAAATGCTACCGCAGCCAAAACGGTATGTGAGAAGCAATGTTAGTGTATTTTAACAATTTTAATGTATTTAATTATTTACAAGATTAATGAATACAGAATTTACCAAATTAAAACTCTGGCGTCTTTTCACAATGTTGAATGTAACTCCTGAAAAATTATATGTAATTGAACAGGTAATAAATTATTAAAAAAAGAAGCAATGAGAATCTGTATGCTGGAAATAGTGGGCCGTGTGGTGTTGAAGGTTTTATAGTTCTATGTTGTCAACCCTCTCAAATATCTGGACAGGGGATCAGTCAGACGATCCACACGGTGTGCTCTGCAGGCCGAAGACTTCCCAGACAGAACAGAGGGGGCCACGGTGCAAAGGTGAGCATATATCATAAAAATATGCAAATATGGCGCAGCAAACGCAATGACATTTCGAAATGGGTTATTTGTTGTTTTATTAAATTGTATGAATCTGTTGGTGTCATTTTTTGTTCAAACATACAATGTACATATTTCAATATTACACAAGTTTTACTCATTGTGAAAAAAATTGAAAAAAATTTGGTTTAATATACTTCGAAACGGGGTGAAGGATATTGGGTATGTTAAATTGCGAGTCAGCTAATATCGAGAACACACAGCAAGAAGTATGTGACTGAAAGGTCTTGCGAACGGTAGAGATTGTTGACGGACAAAAATTAGGACGTTCCGTCGCATATATTGTGGATGACCGCGGCTTAATTTAATGATCCAACTTTTGAAGTCACCAATCGCCACTGCCTCATATTACACAAAACAACTTGTCAACCTATCACAGTCACAGCACAACAAAGTCTAATGCGATATACCACTTTCTTTTTAAAAATGAATTGTACTGCAAATGTGTTCATCATAATAGTACATTAATACTGTTAAATACAATACTTATTGACGTTATTACGGTTTAATTTCACAATGACGATCATTATTACTTAATGTGCATTTTATCACACTTTTCTCAGCAAAAAAGTGAACTAAATGGCAACAAATTACCAACATCCGAGGAGACACCACTCATTTCTCCGGTACATGTACTTTCATTACGAGCATTTGAAAAGAGCAAAGAGCACTTTGTTGATAACAGAATTTTTGAATTGTTCTTGGTGCAATTTTTGTACAATTACCATTCTTACATGTAAAAAAAGGAAATTAAATGGCAATTAACTTAAGAGCTGCATTATCGGTGACTGATTTATGATGTTCATCAACGTATAATTGCTTTAATTATAATTACCTCTTATTAACACACCCTATTACAAACCAATGTATCTTCTCCAGTATAAAAATACACAATCACTAACGCAATATTTCGGTTCTGAATATAATTTCTAGTAAACTGTGAATTAATTTTTTGGGGATATTATTAAAAGAACTTAAGCTATTGAATGAATCATCGTTATCAGATCTTATGAGGCAGCATGGAAGGACACATTTTTGTTCAATGAAAATAATTTCTCACACATGTTCAACCCGTACTCTATAATACAAAACAGTTCATTATAAATCAATATTTTGCATCTTGTGATTTTCTAGTCACTAGTGAAGTCATGAAATAAGTACAAACACTTGAAAATTTAAAATTGGATTGAAAACTATTAAAATCCATTATGAAGTGTTACTTTAAGAAAACTATATCAACATGCGATAAATATGTTTTTTCCAGACCATCACCTTGCTCATTCTCGAGGACGTCGACGAAAATAACGCATCATTTTCTTCAGGCCGCGCGTGCGTTTCGGAAAAATAAATTAGCAGTACAAATCAAACATAAATTAACACACATTTGAATTAATTTACATTTATGGGGCGCCTGTCCTAAATAGCAGCGCGCTTAACAACTTCATCAGCAAAAGGCGCCTTTTATTTCCTTTGAAGCCCGCCTTTGTTAGCTGCTGGTTGGAACGCGCCGGGCCGGGCCGCCAGCGTCTCCGCTGCGCGAGAGAGAGGACGTCCCTCAGAGGCAGCAGCGTCGCTATTCCCGGCCGCCGCACAGCGGCCCGCTTCTCTTCGTCGAAGAGGAACGCGCGGCGCCAGCGCGCCTGGCGGCGACGGATCGCGACACGCGCCTCTCGCGCGAGGGATTAATGATTGAGGCGCGGGCTGTCTGCGGTAAGTGCGCGCGGAGACGCCCTCATACGGATTGGGAGGGCAGCGAGGTCGCGACTATCTCCCGACGCAGGTGAAGGGAGATGCCTCCGGGTTAAAAATAGAGTCAGGTGAAGGTGTAGGTTGGAGAAGAATACAGCGCAAGGATCTCTATGTGCTAACCAAACGTAGCTATTAAATCAGGGCCGCTAGGCCGGGGCGTCGCATGTAGGCCTTGACCCCGTCAGCCGCTGTAGATCCGGTATAGACGGACAGATATAACCTTACAGACATACCAGCAGCATCCCATGTCAAACTAGCGAAAAATTCAACCTTTACTCGAATAAAAAATAGATTTTCTTTCGAAGACTTTCTCATGTTTCACTTTCTCAAATCTTAGACACTTTCTCAAATCTTAGTCACTTTCTCAAATCTTAGTCACTTTCTCAAATCTTAGTCACTTTCTCAAATCTAAGAAAATCCATGATGCATAACCCCCGAGGTTCTGCCCTAGACTCTCCTCTTCCATGCGTAAATTGTTAGCTTAGATGTTTAGCTAGCATAAGTGTGGAAAACCACATCTGTAAAGTGCTTATACTGAACGATCTAATCCATCTGAAAGAAAGAAATAAGTTTATAAAAAAAGACAGAAGAAGGCATAGAGTAACATCCGTTGAATCACTTCAAATTGATGGGTTCATTTGACATTAATTACGCACGTAATTAATTTATAATTAAGTTAAACTTTAAATTAAAATCACAATTGTTTGATTTTAGTTATTTTGCCAAAAACAGTAAAAATTGTGATGTAAGTAATTATGAAGAATCATTTCGTATTCGTAATACTAGCCAACAATGAATGGTATATTCTGCTGAAGGAGGGGCACTATGGTTCAAGCATGATATAGCTCGTCAAGTTCTGATTTTAATTTAAATTTTAACTTAAGTATTGATAGTAATATATTTAACTGTACATGGTTTCGCATTCTGAGACCCAGCTATTTGAAATATATCTCAATATTTAGGATCGAAACCTAAAAATAATTTGTTGAATCTAATGGTTTGTTAAATAAGACAAATCAACATATGCATAACTTGAATTTCAGATGAATGAACGTTTTTATATTAAAACAGAAAGTCCTCAAGAAGATAGGCTTTATGAAACACTAGAATACTCTGTAGAGGGTCCTGCTTTGCTTGCAAAAAACATGGCTTCAATTGGCTGAAAGACGAAAGTTCTTTAGCCCCTCTATGTAGTATATTCTAAAATAATTTCGTAATAATTATGGACATTGATGAAATCAATAGTAGATCTCAGACGCCATTCTCTGCTGGCGTGCAGCTTAACTATTGACATTGATGCACTCTGGAATCTGTGATGTAAAGCTACGCGAAAAACGTCCAGAAAAGTGATTATTTTGTAAATATATTACGGTAAATTGTTGTAAATCATAGTCTACAACACTCCAGACCTTTAAAGGAAGCTTACGTTTCATCGGTATTGTTTAGAAGATTTAAATATTACTCCCCTGTAAGTCAACGCACTTCTGTCTTTATACACTAGTATAGATATAGATTGTGAATTAAAAATGTGTAAATAAAAATTATTTCTTTTAAAAAGGAAAAAAAAAGTTCATAAAAGTTGGAATCTGCTTAATGAGTCTACATGTGCAAAAAAAGCCTAATAGAAACTTCATATTGTTACCGAAATACGATAGCGTTTTCAAAGGGTAGCTCAATATTTGGAAGAAATTTTACGTTCAGTTCATAAACTGAAGTCATATTCTTAATTGCGCATCAGGCTTTTCAAGCTGCGATGAGGAATGTGTTGCAGCACGAACGAATACGCATATATAAAGTCATGATATTCCTATGACTTCAATTATTTATGAAAGTTATTCAATTAATGAAGACGCATTTTCTCAATACCTACAAATTAATCTTGAAAACTTCATTTAGTTAAAAAGTCCTCCGCTATCCATCGTCGCAATTACTTTATAAATCGCATCTACTTCTTAGAAAGATTTTCTTCACATATTCACTCATCATACCCAAGACACTTGGATGAACAATCAAAAGAGGCTGAGTTACAGGTCAATCTCCATCAATAGATACGGCCAGCACGAAAATGAACAGAAATTTCTATAACATGACTGAAAACGTCACTGTGTGAAACCTTCCTGTGCGTCAGCCACATAACCAATCGTGCTGCCAAAGACATCTTTAAGGAAGAGCACCACAGTTTTCTGTAAGAATAAATAATGTGACATGAAAAAATCTCTCTTGACACAAAATCATTTGACTTTTCGGACCATATCAAAATAGTGTGGTAAATGTCTCGTATCTTCTGATCTAAATCAAGATTTTCCACCTTGAAAGAATAAAAAAATCTTTTAATACTTTGTTCTCGATGAGATCTGATTTCTTCGCAATTGAATACACATATGAACGGTTGTATCCGTGAATCATTTTATCATGCCCACGTTAAAATTTAAGGCAAATAATCCATTTAATCATTTCTTTACCTGACATTGTAACATCTACAGTACAAATGAACACTTTCACATCAACTCAGAAGCGAAGGCTCAAACCTGTAATCCTTTGAAACGCACTTTGGCCGTATCTGTATCACCGATACAGACCGCCTCCTCTTCCTTTATTAACGTTTCTACACATTTCGTTTCAGAAGAATGTTTTTGATATATTTTCACATTTACTGGCCACCTTTTTCTAAAATACGGATAAACGATTCTGATCTACGTTTTATCCCTAGAACAATCTTTTAGCCAAAGAATGTGAGTTCTCTATCACTGAACATAAAACTCACATTGATGAATACGTGATTTCTTCGCGAAGGAACACAGTGAATTTTACAAAATAAATAAAACACACATTGTAATACATTTCTAACTTACGATGTTCCTAAACGTCTTTCACATTATCCATTGCATTATATAAAATATAGAACAGTAAAATAGAATAACAGTAAATTATGTAATTTAGTAAAATCCCACAACGTTTAGAAACCAACTTGAAACCGTCATTCATGTTGCAGAATTGTTCGATTATTCTAATGTAAAATACCAGCATAATATTAATATTTTGTCTAAAACGATAATTTATACAAGCGTTAAACAATATTAAATTCATCAAAGGAACTGAATAAGTAATATAAACGTGTGTTTTAAGAAAGAGAGAAATTATTTTACTTACATTTCTCTGATTTAGTATGATTAAGTGCACTTGTGTTTATTGTTAATTATTTAATTCTAATGTAGAAAATTCATGTATGTTGTTGAGATTTCATATGACTTGTGCTCCCATTCCTTCCCACGGGAAAACCTTCATGCAAACGTGGAAACATCGCGTTGACGCAGACTGCTGTCGCGCGCATCAGAGCACACATTCGAGCCGTCAAACCCCCTTCCTTCCATCCATCAGGTGGCTGTCGGAACCCAAAGACGACATTCGTCCTGGCGCCCATTTTCGGCAAGTTACACGCCCGGCGGGGGGCGCGCGCTCGCGAACCGATATTCGACAAGTTTCCTTCGGCGACCGCAAGGCAAACCGGACACGCCGGCCGCAGGGACGTCCGCTCCCTTACGTACCGTCGTCGACGGCGGCGGCCACGACGCGGCCGTCGGCGCCGGGGGCGGGGCCGCGGGGGCAGGTAGCCGTCGCCCCGCCCCTCGCCGCCGCCGCCGCCGCCGGCTGGCTGATTTATCGCCGCAATTACGAGCGGACGCCGCCGAGCGCCGCGCCGCTCCCGCTGCGCCCATTGTGGGTGCCGCGCCGCCGCCGCCGCCGCAGCCGGGGTGCGCGCTGCGGGGGAGGAGGGAGGGAGGCGAGCTCCCGTTGCAGACGCCGCCGCCCCCGCCGTCTCTGTCGCTTCCGATGCCCCCGTCTCCACCGCCGCCCGCTTCTCCTGCAGCTTTCCACGCCTCCGTTGCCTCCGTATTCGTCTCCTTCTTGGTTGTCACCTTCGCTTCCACCTCCGCCTGCCCCTCCTCCTTCTTTCACCTCACCCATAATCTGCTCCTCTATCTCCCTTTGTGCCTCGCCTTCTCAACTGCGTCTGCCTCCATCTACTTCTCAACCTTTGCCCCACCTCCACCTTCTCCGCAGCCTCCGTCGCTTCGGCCACCTCCTCAGTCTGCGCCTTCTCCTCAGCCTCCGCCTCCATCACCTCCACTTCCTTCTCAATCTCTGCCTCCATCTCTACCTTCTTCTCTGCAATCGCCTCCGCCGCCGCTGTCTATTTCTCTGCTTCCTCCCCAGCTCGTTCTCCTCCACCTTCTCCTTTCCTCCTCTGCCGACATTTTCCTAGGCTTCCTCCTTCGCCTCCGCCATCTCCTTCGCCTCCGCCATCTCCTTCGCCTCCGCCATCTCCTTCGCCTCCGCCATCTCCTTCGCCTCCGCCATCTCCTTCGCCTCCGCCATCTCCTTCGCCTCCGCCATCTCCTCCGCCTCCGCCATCTCCTCCGCCTCCGCCATCTCCTCCGCCTCCGCCATCTCCTCCGCCTCCGCCATCTCCTCCGCCTCCGCCATCTCCTCCGCCTCCGCCATCTCCTCCGCCTCCGCCATCTCCTCCGCCTCCGCCATCTCCTTCGCCTCCGCCATCTCCTTCGCCTCCGCCATCTCCTTCGCCTCCGCCATCTCCTTCGCCTCCGCCTCCACCTCCACCACCACGAAAGCCGTTCGTCGCCACGGCTGCCGCTCTCTCGACCGCCGACACGCCACCGACTGTCCCCCGAGCCCTAGAGTAATCGTCAGGCGGTGTTGTTGACAGCTGCGCTTTCTGGGAATTAATACTAGAGCGGCGCGGGAGAATTCTCTGTGAGGCTTGTGACTATATTGTCTTGATATCACTTTGATTACGTGACGTGAGGTATGTGCGGCGAACGAGAAAGAAAATGCTCAAGGCATGTGAGTCGGGAGAAAATTAATAAATGAAACCGGTGGCTGCAACAGATATTTTGTCTCTACTACTAACTCGAGAGGAAATTGTGAAAAACACACTGTTTCTGAAACATTTAGAAGTCTTCTTTAGATCTAACTATGAACCGGTATAGGATTATTTAGTGAGTGATTTATTTCTCGGGAGTTCATGTTACCAAATTGATAATAAAAATGTAATACTTAAATTCCGTTCTACCTACATAAATGCTGAGAGAATTTGCAAGAGTGAGTTAGATAGCGACTAGACATTGGTTATCTTAGTCTCCTTAAAAAATGTCATAATTCATTAATATTAACTATTGTTTACAATGACTAATTAGAAGAGATGTTCTATTTTATTTTCTAATAAGCAAATACTCAAGTTAAGATGATTTACATTACACCAACCTTTTTCGTGTTTTGACATCCCTTTCGTGGGAGCAAGCTGCCCCGTTAATTTGGAAAAGTACACACGAATCTAATATATTAGTGTTTAAAGCATTCTAATTTTCAGAGCAAACTTACCTACAACGTGAATACATATCCTGCTTTCGCATTCATATGTGTTAAAAAGACAGTCTTGACCGAATGTACTTTGGCACCCGTGCCTCAAGGACATTAACTAGCGACTAATTAGTGCCAATACTACATGTGTGAAAACGCCATGTAGAGAAGGGCGGTGAAGAGGAATGAAATGTCAGTTATAGCAGCTTGTGCATTTATTTACTCCTTAGAAGAGAAAAGTAAAGCATGGAAAGTCGCACTTCGAGACACGAGAAATATATAAGATCTTTTGAAATGTGTACACTTCACTCACACCTTGTTGCCAGGGGAAACGGAAGCCGACTGGTATTCGTACTTGCAGGAGGCCACACTTCCGCCACTCCCCTATTCTCAGAACCCACCTGCGCTTGAATTATTTGGTGCCGAAAATTTCAACACGTTTAAAAATTAGTCCAACGGCGTGAAATGCACGGGTGAACTATTATATCGTGACATGCAATTTGTCAAATATATAAGGAAATCGTTTTCCGGGTACTCACGACAAAGCACAGTAGAGTAATTGCACATCTTGCAAAATTGTGGTACTTTGGTGGAAAATAAATAGAATTTCACTTCATGAGTTTGTTCATCCGGAACGTTATTCAATACCTACGTTTGAATACTATTCTCTCATAGGTATGACCTCTCATTATACATTTGATTAATATTTTGCTACAATTCTTGGATCTAGTCAAATAATATCATATTTATGTATCATCAAATAATCAGCCTATGCCTGGATGGTTCAGAAAACATTGCTTCTGGAATTAAATGCAATATGTTTCAAGAGAGATAAATGGTCCAACAATCTACCTCTCGCTGCAGAGATCAAAAAATGAAAGCCCACACGTTATTTACGAACTACGTTTTCCCCAAGATATTCAGTTACAACGCATTTATCCTTTTTAATCATCATTGACAGATAATTTGGAAGATATCAGTCATAAACATACAAATACTTTATATTTCTTCTACCTTTTGTCTTTAGTATCTAGTCTTTAGTAATTTTAGTTTCATTAAAAATATATTTCAATGTTATTTGCCCCATTTGATGGTTTACGTCTAATAAATATCGGTAAGACATATATAGAAATCATCAAAAGTATAGTAAACATGCATAGTAAATCTCAAGATGACCGAAAACATAGTATTCATCTCTTGACAAACTCCAGCCAATAAAACTGAAAATACTGTCAAACTAGTTTTCTCAAACACGGATATAAAACTTTTTACTTTCAAGATCGTCACCATTTAGAGAAACTAATCTAGCTCTTCATTTAGAGCATTCCTCTGCATGGTTTATTCAAAGCATAAACGTAAGCAAATCCCCATCCCCCGCGACGTGTGTTTTAACCAGCAGGGCCACTCATTCATCGTTATCGCCGGCGGAACGTCTCCGCTTGTCTCCGAGATAACACGGGAGGGGCGTTTCCATTAAAGTAAATATGCTTTTTATTTACTCCGCAGTGAGCCCTTTGAGACAGCGCATGCCTCCGGCGTTGTCGCCTTTAGTACCAAATAAATTTGACTAACGACTGTGTTGTACAACACGCAGAGCACTCGACGCGAGGCCCCCGTGGGTGGCTGCGCGCCTTAATGAGCGCGACGGCGAATACACCGATAAATTCAGCAGGTAGCAGAGATAGTATCCGTCCCTTCGCCGTGGGAGGCCCTTCGTCCTCTGAGAGAACCTGGGTCCTACCCTCATCCCGTGTGACCTGCCCTGCCCTGACCTGGTCGGCCCTCGATCCGTTTCCGTGACCCTGGGAAACCGCACCCGTGCCTTATTGCAGCTGCTTGCCTTGTTGAGGATTGTTTCCTATTTATTATTTGATTTTTGCTTGTGTGTTGTGCCTTTGGTACCGCCCATTCTGATCGGAAACATAATGTTCGACCTGTTCCCACGATGCATTCATAGAAATTTCTGGAACAGCTTCGAAGTTTCCTTTTGCTTCTGATCTGTTGGAAAATTAAATTTTCAATTGGTTCTATGTATTAAGTTCGAAGTATCTGGCTTCCTAATCTGCCAATCAGTAAAATATCGAGAACGTTGCTGCCCAATGCCTTTGCTTCGGTTACTTGGAAGCACTAGACGAATTTCCAATATTCCAAAATATACGTATTATGTACTGTAGGACATTTAACTATTAAAATAGTAGTTCTTCTTTAAAAATAATAAAAAACGCCAGGTGATTGTTCCAAACATTCCCACGAGTTAGAACAAAAATACAATGACTGCCCTTCTTCACATGTAGAGGCTGTCTTAGACATTTTTTGCAAGGATATATTTTTCCTTAGATGACTAAAACAATTCACGTCTCTGTATTTATACTTTGTGGGATTATCAGAAGCTTTTGATAGTCAGTAATGGTGAGAAAATGTAATGCTACGGTTTTCCTGGAAGCCTCCGGCAAGTATATGAACATACAATGACAATTCATTAATATTCTTTAAAACAAAGCCATTGACGTAAATGACTGATCACTAAAAGATAAAATACATTATGTAGGATTATCCGGTAACAATTTGCTTGCGTGTCAATTAGTACCCAACAGGTAAATAAAAGAAAATACGACGTTCATATGTCAATGCTTTTGACTAGTTCATGGCAACACGTTGAGAATGATTCTTGAGAAATGTAAGGACGTCTGGAATATACTAACTAATCACTTAAAAATATTTAAAAAAAAGAAAATATTTTTCATTATAGCTCTTTGTTTTGTTACCACTGTTAAGAATCATTGTCGTCATCAACGATTTCATAGTCATGAGCAAGAAGGCGTCTGAGAAGTGTCAGTCATAATATTCAATTTATGATTGACACTGTAAAAATATTCAAAGTATGATTTTGATATTTTTGAAACAAATATATTATGTAAGGTATTTTCCTTCTCTTCCTTTATGTTTTTTTTGTAGCGTCAGAAGTCACGCAAGCAATAAAATGTCGGTTTATCATTCTATCACAGGAAAGTAAAAGGAAACCCAATCGACGCACCATACTAAATCTTCAAACTCTTCAGAGTACTCTTAAAGTCCCATTTCTGTACATCTGAGCAGCCTTTTATTCATTAAGTAAAACTAAAATGAGCCCCAAACACTCAATATTATTTAACCCTGTGAGCATAGAACGTTACCAATAAAATGATAACGTAATGTGTCTGTTAATTTAAAGATAATTTTTATGCATATAATCCTGTTTGTCGCCCTCATACTTTCATTCGCCATCAACACATTCATTTCGCCTCCGATTCATGAATACGTCTCAGAATCCCAAAAATTCGTTAATTCCGACGGAAGCCCTTAACGCGGAAACATTCCAGCGTAGAGTACATTGTTTTACATAAAAATTCGTGGGCGACCATTACCGCGTCGGCGCTGGCGGGCGGCGCGCGTCCGCCTTCCGCGTTGGGGTGTTAATTTACGGACGCGGCGTCGCCCGCGCCGCCCCAAGAATGCAGAGCGTGCGCTAGCGCGCCCGCGCCGCGGCCCGGAAGCACCGCGCCGCGCCGCCTCAGCACCTGCGCTCGCCGCGCGTCTCCGGCTGCCCCTCTGCCCTTGCCCGTAGTCCGTTGGTCCGTTGGTCCGTTGGTCCGTTGGTCCGTTGGTCCGTTGGTCCGTTGGTCCGTTGGTCCGTTGGTCCGTTGGTCCGTTGGTCCGTTGGTCCGTTGGTCCGTTGGTCCGTTGGTCCGTTGGTCCGTTGGTCCGTTGGTCCGTTGGTCAGTTGGTCTGTCCGCCTGATCGCATGACCGCTTGTCCGTTTGCCAGGCCGGTCTGCCAGGCCGGTCTGCCAGGCCGGTCTGCCAGGCCGGTCTGCCAGGCCGGTCTGCCAGGCCGGTCTGCCAGGCCGGTCTGCCAGGCCGGTCTGCCAGGCCGGTCTGCCAGGCCGGTCTGCCAGGCCGGTCTGCCAGGCCGGTCTGCCAGGCCGGTCTGCCAGGCCGGTCTGCCAGGCCGGTCTGCCAGGCCGGTCTGCCAGGCCGGTCTGCCAGGCAGTCAGTGGTCATTGCTAGCTGCTTGAACTGTTCAATTTTCTCCAAAACCGATATTCCCCGACTGATATTTTCCGCTTTCGCTTAACTTTCCGCTTTCAGTAACATGTCAGAGATATTTCGAAGTCCACTCTTCTTAGGCGACTTTCTCCAAAATTGATATTCCCCACCCTCACTTTGCCATTTGACGGAAACTGGAACACATATGGCCACAGACCATTCCCTTCCTAGACCACTGGAAAATGAAACTATAAAGATCCCCCCCCCCCCCGCCATTGTAACAGCCTAATAGTTTCTGCACCTATGTAAACAAACCTACACGTGTTTTGGTTCAGGAATATTAAATTTACTCGCGTTTCCAAGCAGAAAAAATTATCGTCAAAGGATTCAGGTGTATTAAAGCACAGAGAGCTAGTAGTCCATCTCAGACAGACATTGACAAAATTTAAACTATTGCTAACAGCGCGAAGGATTGTTTGAAAATTAGGTCTTTCAGATCCAGTGAACAGGTGTACTCCAAGTTGGAGATAAATCAGAAAAAAATAGATACCGAGCAATAATTGTGTTGCATTACATAATTTTACGTAACATAAAGTTACTTTCAATTCAGCAAGATTTGAGCAAGATGAGAGTTTCCATCAAATAAGTCTCTTGATTGCCGGTATGGTTCACAATCATTTTCAGAGATACTATCTTCGCCCATTCTTAACAGATTTAGTCCACGTGGGCAGTGCCATTATGTTTTGTCGCGAATATTGTTTTCTCATTCTGGACAATCTCCCTGATCTCGCACGTTTCCACCAGCCAGATCTTCAAGGGAGCCGAGTTGAGAGAGACTATCTGACAAACTGTGCGACAAACGCTTTAGGCACCATGACTGTGCGACTGGTTGTTTACCTTCAAATTCCCTCTTGTTAGGGCAAATTCGCGTCTTTTGAGACAATGCATTATAGTGCCATGCCTGCAGTTTACAATGTTTTGAGCGACCTCTGGCGCATCACATTTTCCCTGGAGAAGACAAATTGGTTGAAATATTGGCCTACCAGACGGTGTCGAGTACCTTCGTGCCTTCTTCAGCGTGAACACAGACTCCAGACGTCATCACATACAACTTGAAACCCATGTGAGCACAGTCGTACACCCACTCTTGCTGATAGTGATATAGTTGGAGTAACCGTAACCACGTACGCTTTTAAAAGTGTACACAATTCTACGATGTTTTCTTTTTATGTGGTTAGTGCTAGATTGCCGATCCGGTGGCCGAGATCGCTAAGGCAGTAGTGCCGTAGCGATCTCGTACCGAAAGATCGCGGGTTCGAGTCCCGCCTCGGGCATGGTTGCATTGTGTTCGTCCTTTCACCCCCTATCATCATCATCATCATCATCATCATCATATCAGGGTAGGCAACGGGAAACCACCCTGAATAATTTATCCCAAGAAAACCCGTTATGGGTCACCTAACTTCCGTATATGGAAGATAGGACCAAAGAATAAGAGTGCTAGATTGCAAAGACAAAATGGCTAATTAATGCCTATTGTTGTTAGGGGGAAAGGCGGGTAGAGAAATTAGAAAGCATATCTATTGCAATGTTAATGGACTGCTGTTCCTGTTATGTTATTATTGTTATTATTATTATTATTAAGATTTTTATTGTTGTTATTAAAAATTCAAAAATCTTTGTATCTCTTTGTTTAAAATGTTTAAGAAAAAACATAGTATGATGTTTCTTTTCCGCATTCAGAGAAGTATACATTCACATGCTATCTGCTTCGTGTCTTATGTCCATTCATATCTATTTCAGTGCATTTCATGCAAATTCATTTGTGAATTTACATACTTTCATTTTACTATAGTTCCTTACATAAGAACTTTTTTCTCAATATTTGAGGAAGAAAGAAATACGTATAATTCTTCCCTGCAAGAATCACTATTTTAAAATTTATTAACTTTCAGCAGTTTACTTTGTTTCGCATTAATGCATTTCCTTTAATATTTGCTTGTTAGAATAACGATCAAAATATCTTTCTATTAATACTACATCATAGACTTGATGAATATCTTTCCTTTCTGTTAGAGCACAACAGAGAGCGGGAGCATAATGTGGGAGGTTCACTTCACCGCTTTGTAATAAGTGTAGGGGTAGTAAAATTTTAGTTTGAAAGACGGGATATTCTCTCCTGGAAACTGACATTTGGAGGTTAACCTCTTAAATTAACAAAAGTAACTCGCGGAGCTAAAAGAAGCACGTACGTTCTCGCCCGGACATTCAATCAAAATTACACAAAACATTCTCAAATTTTCAAAAACTTGTACATATAACAAAATATATCTTAAACGAACAGATATCATTTAGAGAAAAAATATTTAATATTTCGGTTATAGGAAGATTCCGAAAAAAATTGGAACTTTTTCAATTTTCGAAAAATCAGGTTTTTTAACAAACACGAGACCTGCACCATCATCTTAAACGTCCTTTAACGTCCAACAACAAATTTTATTGAAACACGATGCAGCCATTTTTTCTTAAATTCTGAAAATGTCCCAGGGGCTTAATGTAAAGTATCTCCTCAATTAAAATTCCGGTATCCAATTCAATGGGTTGTGACATCAGCCAGATCGATTTAGGAAAAAGTCGTGTGAACGGTTTAGCCGCTAGCGTTGTTCACTGACTGACAAACAGAGAGACAGACGTTTGGCCGTTATTCAATTTTTCGGTATCAAAGCCCCACAAAATATGGATTCTGGCTACACAACGTGATAGAATTATTTAAAAAAATTTAATCAACTGGATTTATCCCCTTCCTCGTTACCAGGGTCCTGTAATAAGCGTTTTCCTGCCGATAAGTTGCCGTTTTTGCGCAGAATTACATAACTCTCTGGCTACTCCGCAGTCAGAAAGTAAAAAGAGAAAAGCGTTTCGTCCGTTTGCTTTGACTTTGGTTGCGAAGCTGAACTACGTACTAACTCCAAAAATATTGTTACAGTTACTTCATGAATTCTGCAATTAAACACATAATTAAAAACGACAGTAAACTATTTCAAAAATATGAATGAAATAATACGTACAACAAAACATACATAGAAAATATACATACAAAATAAATAAACCATTTATTTTAAAACATTCGAAAATAAAAAAAAAAATCGCAATTTCAAGGCCCTTTCTGGTAAATTACGGGCGGAGGGGCAGAGCAGGTGGAGAGACAGCGCTGAGCGAAGGCGGCCCCTGGCGCTCACAGCCGCAGCCACAGCCGCGCACTAGTCGAAGTCGCCCTCCAGCACATTCAGCACGAAGCTGGACGCCACCCCGTACCTCATGCCCGCCCTGCACACACGCGCCGTTGCATCAAGGCGACGTCCAAGACGATACTCAAAAGAATTGAACTGAATTAATGCATTATTTTACGTGGCGAGACTCAGGCCGTGAGGCCTGCTCTTCCGTCTGACCACGCGAATTTCGCTACGCTCCTTTCACCAACTAGCGGAGAAAGGAGGTATTTCTTGGGCGAGAAACAGGCGGTTTGAATTTAGCTCAGAGGCGTCATTTAGGCTTGAGGATCTTTTACATGCAAGTAAATCTACTAACATGGGACAGCCGGCTTTACTTCCCCTCCGATGGAAGGCGTACGGAGGATATTTTCGCCCTTAAAAATCCACGGCTTGGATCGGGTTTGAACTCGCCAACTTGGGTATAACAGTCCGATACGCTAACTATCGCCGCGCGCAAAGATCGTACCGATCTTAAAACCAAGCTCCAGGAAGTCATGGAAGTAGAGTAGCTCGAGACACCGCGCGTTCCTGGATGGGTGGCCGTTCGGGAACCGCGGATACTAACGGCGCGGAGTCCCTGGCAGTTAGGGATAAAGGACAATGACTGACTGACATGTTCTGAGTCCCTGACCGTTAGGGATAAAGGAAAATGACTGACATGTGTTCAAGGAGGATTACTCCTCCCGTTCAATGTCAACAAATGGTTTGAGAAGCTGTTACAAAAGAAACAGAATGAAAAAAAGAATGTATAGCAATACATATAACTAGAATGAAATTTAATAGTGCAGTTAGAGCACAGCCGCGATATCGTAACAAGTTTCTGATACCTTAACCGCACAATCGAAGATGAGAGTTAAGAATTGAATCCGTTTCGTAATAGCATCCTGTTGTCGGTGGCGGTTAAGTCAAGTTCAACAAATTGCGATGGCTGTGGAACGAAAGGTGCCGATATTTATTTATTAAATGGCGATATTTTAAATTTCGCCATTTAATAAATTATTTCAATTTTCCAATTGATAGCAGGGTTTAAAAGTTATTTTAGAATAAAAGACATTCATAAACTATTTACACACATATCGCAAAGAATTTTCGTTTTTGTTGTTATTCTTTCGGCATTAACTTTTTAACTAGGTGCTTTTAATTGTCCTATTTTTGCCCTTATTTTTTCTGCTGCCCCCATCAGTAGATTTCTTGAGGGTTATCGACTAAGAGAAAAGAAAAGATATCTGTACTACCATATAAGTGAAATCACTCAAAGAAAAGAGACAGAGAACGATGAAAAATATTTAGAAATTTTTTGTTGGCTTGTTCTTTAGGGATGAACTTTTAATGGAAAGTTTTCAATTGTTCTATTTTCGTTCTCTCCTCATTGTGTAACATAATCGATGGGTATGAGTAAAGCTAGGAAAAACATACAATTGCTTGTGTTTTGTTAATATTCATAAGTCAGAATTTTAATATTTGTATGTTTCATTCCAAAATATTAAATAGGAGGAAAACGTTTTGCACACAACGCATATTTTGCAAATTTTAGAGGTTTGAAATATAAAAATATGTTTATTGGTATATTTTTTAATACTTTTTTGTTGAAAATAGCTTTTCAGAAAAAAATATTATGGCGAAGCATTATGTGTCTTGACGATTCAAACTCGCGTATACATGATCGTATAGATGACTGTCGATCAAAGCCAGCGAAGTAAAACTCTGTTGAAGCACCGAGTAAATATAGACGTTGTAATGATAAAGTAGAAAGATGACTTTCAAATGAGAAAAAACGTAATCTACATTTCAGAACCGTCTTTTGCACAGATCGCCGTCGTCAAATATTCATATGTGCGCCCTTCACATCGAGGGATAGACATACTTTCTGGACATACAAGACGATTTTGTCTGATAGAAGGAGTTTCCTAAAATCAGAAAATGTCTACAATTTTTTTTGACAACCTGTGTTCTCAAATCAATATAAAATATACAGAAGTAGACAATTCTCGTATGTTTATAATTATCAGATATCCTATTTTTCTAGGTAGCAAAATGATGCTATTATCATTGTTGTCTCGCTAGCGTTGCTAACGCTACACATGTTGGTAACCAAACGCTGATTTAATATTAAACAATTCTGCGAATATTTCAACATTTTTGTGACACGCATGCATATTTAAGGACCTGAATTTGAGCTTCCCATCTTATTTTATATTAGGTCAGCTTTAGCATGATAGACTTAATACACTACTTTTGTAAAATTGTATTAAGTAATATGTAAATATTGTAATATTTCTTTGATTGTTTGAGTTGTGTATTTGTTTTAACTACTTAGAAAACGCTACTACCGGAGATATATATTCCACATACTCCTAAGTATCAAAACAAATAATCAATTCTTTTCATTATCTCGCGAGCCTAGAAAAGAAGAACACTGACATGTCGCGCAGGCCCGGCACGTGCCCGGCGTAGCGCGGCTTGCTGCCGGTGTTGGGGAAGTACTTCTGCGGGCCCTCGATGCCCTCCAGCACCACGGCCTTGCGCCAGCCGTGCGGCACCCAGTGCGTGGCGGCGCGCGCGCGGTACGTCTGCGTCCAGTGCAGCGTGGACACGTCGTTGAAGCGCGGCGCCGCCGGGCACGACCGCCCGCACCCGATGATGGCGCGCTGCGTCAGCGCTGCGCACGCGCAAACCTCGTTCCGTTCCACTCCATTCCACTCCTAACAATTCCATTCCATTCCACTCCAAACAATTCCATTCCATTCCACTCCAAACAATTCCTTTCCATTCCACTCCAAACAATTCCATTCCATTCCACTCCAAACAATTCCATTCCATTCCACTCCAAACAATTCCTTTCCATTCCACTCCAAACAATTCCATTCCATTCCACTCCAAACAATTCCATTCCATTCCACTCCAAACAATTCCATTCCATTCCACTCCAAACAATTCCATTCCATTCCACTCCAAACAATTCCATTCCATTCCACTCCAAACAATTCCATTCCATTCCACTCCAAACAATTCCATTCCATTCCACTCCAAACAATTCCATTCCATTCCACTCCAAACAATTCCATTCCATTCCACTCCAAACAATTCCATTCCATTCCACTCCAAACAATTCCATTCCATTCCACTCCAAACAACTCCATTCCATTCCACTCCAAACAACTCCATTCCATTCCACTCCAAACAACTCCATTCCATTCCACTCCAAACAACTCCATTCCATTCCACTCCAAACAACTCCATTCCATTCCACTCCAAACAATTCCATTCCATTCCACTCCAAACAATTCCATTCCATTCCACTCCAAACAATTCCATTCCATTCCACTCCAAACAATTCCATTCCATTCCACTCCAAACAATTCCATTCCATTCCACTCCAAACAATTCCATTCCATTCCACTCCAAACAATTCCATTCCATTCCACTCCAAACAACTCCATTCCATTCCACTCCAAACAACTCCATTCCATTCCACTCCAAACAACTCCATTCCATTCCACTCCAAACAACTCCATTCCATTCCACTCCAAACAACTCCATTCCATTCCACTCCAAACAACTCCATTCCATTCCACTCCAAACAACTCCATTCCATTCCACTCCAAACAACTCCATTCCATTCCACTCCAAACAACTCCATTCCATTCCACTCCAAACAACTCCATTCCATTCCACTCCAAACAACTCCATTCCATTCCACTCCAAACAACTCCATTCCATTCCACTCCAAACAACTCCATTCCATTCCACTCCAAACAACTCCATTCCATTCCACTCCAAACAACTCCATTCCATTCCACTCCAAACAACTCCATTCCATTCCACTCCAAACAACTCCATTCCATTCCACTCCAAACAACTCCATTCCATTCCACTCCAAACAACTCCATTCCATTCCACTCCAAACAACTCCATTCCATTCCACTCCAAACAACTCCATTCCATTCCACTCCAAACAACTCCATTCCATTCCACTCCAAACAACTCCATTCCATTCCACTCCAAACAACTCCATTCCATTCCACTCCAAACAACTCCATTCCATTCCACTCCAAACAACTCCATTCCATTCCACTCCAAACAACTCCATTCCATTCCACTCCAAACAACTCCATTCCATTCCACTCCAAACAACTCCATTCCATTCCACTCCAAACAACTCCATTCCATTCCACTCCAAACAACTCCATTCCATTCCACTCCAAACAACTCCATTCCATTCCACTCCAAACAACTCCATTCCATTCCACTCCAAACAACTCCATTCCATTCCACTCCAAACAACTCCATTCCATTCCACTCCAAACAACTCCATTCCATTCCACTCCAAACAACTCCATTCCATTCCACTCCAAACAACTCCATTCCATTCCACTCCAAACAACTCCATTCCATTCCACTCCAAACAACTCCATTCCATTCCACTCCAAACAACTCCATTCCATTCCACTCCAAACAACTCCATTCCATTCCACTCCAAACAACTCCATTCCATTCCACTCCAAACAACTCCATTCCATTCCACTCCAAACAACTCCATTCCATTCCACTCCAAACAACTCCATTCCATTCCACTCCAAACAACTCCATTCCATTCCACTCCAAACAACTCCATTCCATTCCACTCCAAACAACTCCATTCCATTCCACTCCAAACAACTCCATTCCATTCCACTCCAAACAACTCCATTCCATTCCACTCCAAACAACTCCATTCCATTCCACTCCAAACAACTCCATTCCATTCCACTCCAAACAACTCCATTCCATTCCACTCCAAACAACTGCATTCCATTCCACTCCAAACAACTCCATTCCATTCCACTCCAAACAACTGCATTCCATTCCACTCCAAACAACTCCATTCCATTCCACTCCAAACAACTCCATTCCATTCCACTCCAAACAACTCCATTCCATTCCACTCCAAACAACTCCATTCCATTCCACTCCAAACAATTCCATTCCATTCCACTCCAAGCAATTCCATTCCATTCCACTCCAAGCAATTCCATTCCATTCCACTCCAAACAATTCCATTCCATTAAAACTGTCATTGAATTGCATTCCACGCCATTCCATCCCATTCCACGCCATTCCATCCCATTCCACGCCATTCCATCCCATTCCATCCCATTCCATCCCATTCCATCCCATTCCATCCCATTCCATCCCATTCCATCCCATTCCATCCCATTCCATCCCATTCCATCCCATTCCATCCCATTCCATCCCATTCCATCCCATTCCATCCCATTCCATCCCATTCCATCCCATTCCATCCCATTCCATCCCATTCCATTCCATCCCATTCCATCCCATTCCATCCCATTCCATCCCACGCCATTCCATCCCATTCCACGCCATTCCATCCCATTCCACGCCATTCCATCCCATTCCACGCCATTCCATCCCATTCCACGCCATTCCATCCCATTCCACGCCATTCCATCCCATTCCACGCCATTCCATCCCATTCCACGCCATTCCATCCCATTCCACGCCATTCCATCCCATTCCACGCCATTCCATCCCATTCCACGCCATTCCATCCCATTCCATCCCATTCCATCCCATTCCATCCCATTCCATCCCATTCCATCCCATTCCATCCCATTCCATCCCATTCCATCCCATTCCATCCCATTCCATCCCATTCCATCCCATTCCATCCCATTCCATCCCATTCCATTCCATCCCATTCCATCCCATTCCATCCCATTCCATCCCACGCCATTCCATCCCATTCCACGCCATTCCATCCCATTCCACGCCATTCCATCCCATTCCACGCCATTCCATCCCATTCCACGCCATTCCATCCCGTTCCACGCCATTCCATCCCGTTCCACGCCATTCCATCCCGTTCCACGCCATTCCATCCCATTCCACGCCATTCCATCCCATTCCACGCCATTCCATCCCATTCCACGCCATTCCATCCCATTCCACGCCATTCCATCCCATTCCACGCCATTCCATCCCATTCCATCCCATTCCATCCCATTCCATCCCATCCCATCCCATTCCATCCCATTCCATCCCATTCCATCCCATTCCATCCCATTCCATCCCATTCCATCCCATTCCATCCCATTCCATCCCATTCCATCCCATTCCATCCCATTCCATCCCATTCCATCCCATTTTATCCCATTCCATCCCATTCCATCCCATTCCATCCCATTCCATCCCATCCCATTCCATCACATTATACCCATGTACGATTTGGGTTGAAGGAATTTCCAAAAATATGACAAACGTTGACTGTTATGAAATATGTAACAAAGTGTCGCGAATATACAAGAACTGTGTAAACCTCACCTCAGGGATCCGTGTTAGGTCCACTGTTCTTCTTAATTTACATGAATGACCTATCAAACGAACTTACGGAATGTAGTCATCATATGTACGCGGATGACCTGCAAATTTATATCTCCGGGAAACCATCACAGGTAGAAATGCTAATAAATAAATTAAATAATGAACTCTCATCTGTAGTCAAATGGTCAATGAGAAACGGACTCAATTTAAATCCTACAAAATCACAAACCATCATAATTGGCTCTTCTCAAATGCATAAGAAACTTGAAGGTTCATATGTTTCTGATGTGCTTATAGACAATGTTGTAGTACCTCGTCACACACAAGTCAAAAACTTGGGCTTAATTCTTGATGATCATTTAAGTTGGGAATATCAGATCCGAAATGTCTGTCGGAAAGTTTATGCTTCTTTGCAATCCCTTAGATATATCGATAAATGTCTCCCTACTAATACGAAGGAAATGTTGGTAAAAACCCTGCTGTGTCCTCATTTCGATTACGGGGATATTGTGTATAACAATTTAAAAGATTCACTCGCTCAAACTCTACAGAGGGCTCAAAATTCCTGTATTCGTTTCATTTATAACATAAAAAAATACGATCACATCTCTGGAGTTTATAAACAGCACAAAATATTAACACTAAAGGATAGGCGCTTGTATCACAGCCTTTGTCTTTTATTTAAGATGCTAAAAATGGGTTCCCCGACATACTTAAATTATTTTGTACACCTTAAATCATCTAGATTTCAAAAATCCCAGTTACTCTGCATTCCAAAAAGCAAAACCAGCTACTACAATAAATCGTTCGCAATTACAGTAGCCCGCGAATGGAATAAATTGCCTCCCAATATTAAAAACTCCTCTTCATTAACATCTTTTAAGAAGCACCTGCATGACTTTTTTACAAAGTAAAATACACCATTTTGCTATTTAAATCACTGTAAATTACGGGTCAAATAAAAGCTATTTCTTAGGATTGTTAAGATTAATATGTTTTAGAAATAACATTAATGTTTCTTTTGTAAATGTTACTTTCTTGCGACCTGTTTGATACTGCCGGAACTGTACTTTCATCCGTAGGAGCAGAGGCGGTTTTAAACAAGAAAACCACCCTTTGCAGCATGGACCGCAGCTGAGGATACCATCCCAAAGACCCGTTACTTCATGTTAGCTTAGTTTCCATTGTATTAGGACACAGTCTGCCTGGTGGGTTTTCCCCGACTAGCGGGTTTTCCTCCAGGATCGAGCGACGTGTGATGGTGTCCTTCTGTATTAATAGATCACAGTCGCTCGGGGTGAATACCAGGCTGTCGCGTAGCGCGCAGATATTTAAAGCACATAATCTTATTTAATTCAAATTGTATTTTCAATCTCAGACTTGATTTTAAAATTATTTCAAAATTATTATTGTAACATTTTATCCATTTAACCTCTGATGTTGTCTATTTATAAGTTGCTTTAAATGACGTTTGCTTTCCACTAACTACTTACAACTTGTAGATTATATTACTTTTAAATTTTTAGATAACATTACTTTTTAGTAATTTTACTATTTAGTACATTACTCTGTATACTTGTGACATGTGGTCAGGCGGAAGAGCGGGCCTGATGGCCCGAGCCTCGCCATATTAATAAAGGCATATTATTATTATTAAATAAAAATGAGTTATCCGCAGTTGTAAGTGGAAATGAGTATGTAAGATCAGCATTTGGTTTTTGAAAAGCAATTAGCTCTGTTGCATGTGAAAAAGCGGCAGATATTCGCTCTTCGATACTATATAATTTTTGCAGATGTGTTTCTTTTTTTATTTAGAATATTCTACTTCTCATGAGAAAAAAATACAAAAAAAATATATACTACTTCTGCTGAGAAAAAATAAATAAAAACATATGCTACTTCTCCTGAGATGTGAGGGTTCCAACAATGTACACGCATTGATCAGCTAATGGAGATGTTTTGAAATAACAGATTCAATTGGAATAAATAGAATGAAATGAAGTGGAAATGAATTGGATCGAATTCCATGAAATCGAATCAGATCAGAACATATGAGTTTGGGATGAGGCACCCCGACGCACATTAGATAGATAATACAAAAAATATCATTTTTGATGAGTTAAACCGATAAAATACCGCACTTGACACGAGTAAACGAAGTCCATCTGAGGTATACGGTTTGTTGGTGAATTCACTGCTCAAAACATAAATGAAGTCACCTCACTAATTCATATATATTTATTCAATCATTTAAATCAAATTGAAATTGAAACAATAAAGAACTAACTCTTCTTTTTATATATTTGTTTATAAAAATAAAAATATTTCATTATTTCCTCTAGCCTAATTTTGTTTATTGTCTTGATTTAACTATACTCATAGTATGAAAGGTAATTTTAATGTAGGTTTTTTATGTATCTATTCAAGGCAAAGGCCGAACGAAAAATTGGCTTAAAAAGAAATGATATTCACAATAAAAGAATTTATCAACTTAAGTCTACTAAATGCGTGCTACATTGTCATTACTAGAGAGTTGAATTGCTTCTTGCCTAATATTTATAGCTTCAAAGTAACTTAAAAGAAAATTCAAAATTATTGCGAAAATGAATATGTATCTGTAATGTTTCGCTTGAACATGAAGCCGGGAAATAATAGTACTTAGCAATGACCTATAAATATATAAAGGTAACCAAGTGGGTAAACGACAAGTAAAATCAATGTCAATATGAAGTTTAATTAATATAAAATTAAAATGAAAAATGTTATATTGATATTTTATTTTCCTTCAAAGCTACACCTCTTTTCAAACGTATCATAGTGACGTTTCTCAATGTGAGCCGTGAGTTTTTAATATGCAGTCTCGTGCGTAAGTTATCTTTCGTGAGAAGTCGTAATGTGGATATTTATCTCAAAAAACCTGCAGCCTTTAGATCAAATTGCTAGCGATTTAAGGTTTACTGAGTGTAAGCCATATCACTTGATTTGCAAGAATAACTGAATTTTTCAAACTCGAGGACGAACGGTATATTGTGCCCGAGCTGTGACTTAGATTACAATATCTATGATAAACATCCGATTTTGAATTGTTGTGTTCTTTGAATTACTTCTTGACATGGCATGAAAACACGAATTCTTTTCACAAAGAAAAGAAAGATTAATTTATATCAAACACTACAACTTGATCAAATGTATAATGTCAATATTTTGCACGTATGACGACAAACAAAATGTTCTGAATTCCAATACACGAATGAATTTAATGCAATAACGGCTACGTCTTTTTCAATTTGCCAAGAAAAATCTTTCCGATTACGAATCTCTATAAGGTAAACAGATAATGTATGAGAACTATAATCCAAATATATGAGGTCACTCCCATGTTGAATGTAAGACATGACTCACACATTTGATATATCAAAACATTATTTTCCAGTTTCTTTTCCACAATTCGTTGTAAAAGTTACAGAATCAGATAATCAGTTGGTGCTGCAAAATAAATGAGAGAGCGTCACTAAAAATAAGCACCGTGATTGAAATCCCCATCACTCAGTTTCTGAGAGGAAGCATTGCCATTAATTGGAAATTTCGTAAATTCGCAAGTGCGAAGCACTGCTTGGGACGAGCGTTGCATCGCGGAGTGGATAGCGCTGTTGTATGGTGGAGATGACGGTGGGTGATGGTGGTAGTTGTGGTGGTGGTAGGGGTGGTTGTGGTGGTAGGGGTGGTTGTGGTGGTAGGGGTGGTTGTGGTGGTAGGGGTGGTTGTGGTGGTAGGGGTGGTTGTGGTGGTTGTGGTGGTAGGGGTGGTTGTGGTGGTTGTGGTGGTAGGGGTGGTTGTGGTGGTTGTGGTGGTAGGGGTGGTTGTGGTGGTTGTGGTGGTAGGGGTGGTTGTGGTGGTAGGGGTGGTAGGGGTGGTTGTGGTGGTAGGGGTGGTTGTGGTGGTAGGGGGGGTTGTGGTGGTAGGGGTGGTTGTGGTGGTAGGGGTGGTTGTGGTGGTTGTGGTGGTAGGGGTGGTTGTGGTGGTAGGGGTGGTTGTGGTGGTTGTGGTGGTTGTGGTGGTAGGGGTGGTTGTGGTGGTTGTGGTGGTAGGGGTGGTTGTGGTGGTAGGGGTGGTTGTGGTGGTAGGGGTGGTTGTGGTGGTAGGGGTGGTAGGTGTGGTAGGGGTGGTAGGTGTGGTAGGGGTGGTAGGTGTGGTAGGGGTGGTAGGTGTGGTTGGGGTGGTAGGTGTGGTTGGAGTGGTAGGTGTGGTTGGGGTGGTAGGTGTGGTTGGGGTGGTAGGTGTGGTTGGGGTGGTAGGTGTGGTTGGGGTGGTAGGTGTGGTTGGGGTGGTAGGTGTGGTTGGGGTGGTAGCGGTGGTTGGGGTGGTTGCGGTGGTTGGAGTGGTAGCGGTGGTTGGAGTGGTAGCGGTGGTTGGGGTGGTAGCGGTGGTTGGGGTGGTAGCGGTGGTTGGGGTGGTAGCGGTGGTTGGGGTGGTAGCGGTGGTTGGGGTGGTAGCGGTGGTTGGGGTGGTAGCGGTGGTTGGGGTGGTAGCGGTGGTTGGGGTGGTAGCGGTGGTTGGGGTGGTAGCGGTGGTTGGGGTGGTAGCGGTGGTTGGGGTGGTAGCGGTGGTTGGGGTGGTAGCGGTGGTTGGGGTGGTAGCGGTGGTTGGGGTGGTAGCGGTGGTTGGGGTGGTAGCGGTGGTTGGGGTGGTAGCGGTGGTTGGGGTGGTAGCGGTGGTTGGGGTGGTAGCGGTGGTTGGGGTGGTAGCGGTGGTTGGGGTGGTAGCGGTGGTTGGGGTGGTAGTGGTGGTTGGGGTGGTAGTGGTGGTTGGGGTGGTAGTGGTGGTTGGGGTGGTAGTGGTGGTTGGGGTGGTAGTGGTGGTTGGGGTGGTAGTGGTGGTTGGGGTGGTAGTGGTGGTTGGGGTGGTAGTGGTGGTTGGGGTGGTAGTGGTGGTTGGGGTGGTAGTGGTGGTTGGGGTGGTAGTGGTGGTTGGGGTGGTAGTGGTGGTTGGGGTGGTAGTGGTGGTTGGGGTGGTAGTGGTGGTTGGGGTGGTAGTGGTGGTTGGGGTGGTAGTGGTGGTTGGGGTGGTAGTGGTGGTTGGGGTGGTAGTGGTGGTTGGGGTGGTAGTGGTGGTTGGGGTTTTAGTGGTGGTTGGGGTGGTTGGGGTGGTAGTGGTGGTAGTGGTGGTAGTGGTGGTTGGGGTGGTAGTGGTGGTTGTGGTGGTAGAGAGGGTTGTGGTGGTAGTGGTGGTTGGGGTGGTAGTGGTGGTTGGGGTGGTAGTGGTGGTTGTGGTGGTAGAGAGGGTGTTGGTGGTAGTGGTGGTTGTGGTGGTAGAGAGGGTTGTGGTGGTAGAGAGGGTTGTGGTGGTAGAGAGGGTTGTGGTGGTAGAGAGGGTTGTGGTGGTAGAGAGGGTTGTGGTGGTAGAGAGGGTTGTGGTGGTAGAGAGGGTTGTGGTGGTAGAGAGGGTTGTGGTGGTAGAGAGGGTTGTGGTGGTACAAGGGGTTGTGGTGGTACAGAGGGTTGTGGTGGTACAGAGGGTTGTGGTGGTACAGAGGGTTGTGGTGGTACAGAGGGTTGTGGTGGTACAGAGGGTTGTGGTGGTACAGAGGGTTGTGGTGGTAGAGAGGGTTGTGGTGGTAGAGAGGGTTGTGGTGGTAGAGAGTGTTGTGGTGGTAGAGAGGGTTGTGGTGGTAGAGGGTGTTGTGGTGGTAGAGAGGGTTGTGGTGGTAGAGAGGGTTGTGGTGTTGGTGGTGGTTGTGGTTGAGGGAATAGAGGCAGTGGTAGAGGTGGTTGTAACGGTTGTGATGGTGATGGTGGTGGTTGCAATGGAAGTGTTGTTGTTGTTGTTGTTGTTGTTGTTGTTGTTGTTGTTGTTGTGATGGTGTCTCGTCCGTGTCCCTCGCGGCGGTTCGGCGCCTGGCCAGCCGCAGGGCTGTGACGACGCGGCCCGGTCGATACCTCGCGTCCACTCGCCCGACCCCAGGCCAAGCGGCTGCCCGCAGCCTCGCACTGCCTTTGCCGGAGCTGCCCACTCCCACAGAGCGTAAATACATTGGGCTTTTTTACAGTTATTTAATTATTGTTATTGCGTGTGGCTTTTAAAGGGCTTAAATACAATAGTATTTTCACTAATTAGATTTTGAGCCCATCCTTTGCTTTTTGACATTGCTGCTCCGTTTGTTAGATATTGATTTATTTAGATTAGGTTTGACTTATGATTTATTTAATATTTACATGTTTTAATATTACAATTATTGTTTGACTTTTCTTTATCACACACTACAAGGGAGCGAAATTTATCTTTGGGGAATTAAATTGCAAATCATCTACCAATTTGTATTGGTGTCTTCGCATTTCCTTTGTGGTCAAAATGTTCGATTAAAATAATTTAGTGTAAAAAAAAGAACGCTGTAAGATTTCATACGTAACAGGAATGTCTTAACGCGGTAAATATTTGCTTAGTAATTAAAATCTTTAAATTCTCAAATAACCCTCTTCCCTTGAGTTCTCGTGAATTGATTGGCAAGGGAAGTAGAAACATTCAAAGAATGATTTTTAAAAGCACGAAAAAACGCGTTTATGTAACAAACGCAATTCAAATTTTAATTGTCAAAATTACAGTGCTAAGATCATGGACGAACATTCTTGAACAGTTTTATCACTTCACAAATTGGCGTCGTTTTTACTTGTTTTGAAATCTTTTGTCATTCGTACCGTGCTCTAAAAGTAATGTGGTATCCATATGTTGTAGTTAAATTTTAAAGAGTAGCCTAGCGACATAGCAGTGCTCTTTGAATTCCGACATGAACAACAATGATCATTGAATTGGTCAGCAGTCATTATCTCTGGTTTATTTTAAATTTGTGCCCAAAGCTAAATTGAGGAAACTTTCAATGGTCTGTTGTACGTCATATAAATGGCCTCGAGTAGTTTGAGCTCTCTTATATTTACAGACAGGGTACTTATTCGACCACATTGTGACCTCCTTTAGTGCCAAAATTATTGAATATTCAATTTGGAGACGAAAACAAAGGTTGCACCATTGGCGAAGGCCAACACAAGCGGACAAACTGCACTACTTCTACCCTGGTCACGCCTGATTCCGAAGAATTCAATTCGCAAATCGATGATATAAAACCATCACATCAGAACGCAATCGTCGAAATTTCTACTTGAAATTTACATCTTAGAACTTTCAAAATTCTTCAGTTGTGAATCTCTAAAATTTATAACAAAACAATTATTCTCCTTCAACGAAACTCTGTAACAATTATTTGAAACCAGCTTCGTCATATATTGAACTTGTTAATTATCATAATTTCCTTAGAAGTCCCTTATATATAACAAAAAAAAAATGATTGCCTAAATTTTTACGCAAACTATTTAGAATTTGTACCTTGATATAATCAATTCATAAATAAAGTCATCAACCGATTCTTGGTATCCAAATTTCAATATATCAATTTATCAACTGGTCTTAAATTCAAGAACGCTGGCATTAAGGATTGTATTGGGCGAATCAGTGATAAAGAATAGTTGACATGTTGTATAACATTCTTAATATAACAGTCATTAATTAAGTTTAATACAAGTATTCCACTTCTATAACAGTCATTAATTTATTGATTTACGTAATTTACTTAATATATTTCAATTTTCACTCATAATTTCGAAAATTTTCTCTTTAATGTTTCTTTTTGATAATTAGGGAAAGCTCTTGATGATCCTTTACATAGTAAAACACTATTGCTTTTGCTCATCTGCAATCAAGAGTGCATGAACATTCTACATAGTTTTAAAACGCGTCATAAAAGTCCAAAACGTTTTTAGTATATTCCTAATCTTAATGGCTATTCTACCATCTTAAATTTTAGAATCAATTATACACCTCCAAATTTCTCTTAAATGACAGAAAAGATGAATGCCAGAACTTTTTGTCACTTCATATTGTGCTTTGAAATAGTGTCCGCTGAACTAACTCGTAGCAATAATTTTAGGAGGAGAAAAATAATATTCTTGTATCTCTCTGTAACCTTTGCTCAAGAATGACATGTGCATGTCCACCGATCAACATTTGAGGAAGTTGTATTATAACACAATTTTCACATAGTTTTTGCGATTCCAGCAGCTTAAACAGCATGTGCTTTCTCCACGCTAGAAGTGCAGTTCGGAAACAGGAAGTTTGGCTAACGTCATAGTACAATAGGCCTAATAATTTCAAGAAAAACAATTAGTTTCAGAGATTTATTTAAAATAATTAAAATTATTAAACTCTCAAAAGAATGACAAATTAAAAACAACGACGCCGCCCGCCAGCTCATGGAGGACGATATGAACACTAGTTCTAACAACTCTTGAGCAGTTGCTATCAGAGGAGAGAATTCGCATCAGAGAATTCCCTCCTCTGACAGCAATTGCTCAGGTTTATTTAGTTCAACTTTACTCTTCAAATTCATTTAGTTGATGACGCATTCACCTACACTGGCTATTGACTACCAAAAAATGTATTTTGAACACTGTGCTTAATTTTAATTAATATTTTTATTCATTTAAACTATTTTTAATTATGATGTAATTGCTTGCTTTTCCTGACATTGTCGGGAAACATTTCTATTCAGTTTGCAAAATCTCACGTTTCTTGTTTCAGTTTTCGAGCGACAAATATTCTTTTTTTTCGCAATAAGTCAGCGATAAAAATGCGACAATTGTTGACAAAATTGCCAAATCATTTCGAGAACTCCGCAATGTGAACTTTATGGACCGTAAAGACTCTCAGCAGCAATCCAGCTCTGAGGAAAAACCAAAATATGATAGTCGAAAATTTGACATCACTGCCCTCAACGCGGCCTCACCAGGACAACCGAGAGCTTTCACATGACACTCCCCGCGGGAGCCTACACTGTCAGAAATTTCTGCATTTACTTTAATGTAAATGTAGATCAAACTAATTGTCATGAACTCACTTTAAATTTGAAGTACACAAGTACATGAGGATGCAAGCGACAAAGATTTATGGTCCAGATATGACCGATGGATCCACCATCAGATAGACTGGTTATTATGAATACACGGCATAAATGGTGAGACGTAGAAAAAAATCAGAGAACCTCACATTAAATCTATATTTATTTGAATTGAATGGGCGAAAACTAGAAAGGTGTAAGTGACATTTTATAAATTCTGTTTATTTAAGTCAATATCTCTGTAAAGTCGTGGTGCTTTGTTTCACCATTAAAACCACATTTCAGTTGTTCATTAAAACCATGTCAATACATTGTCAGTGAAATATGGCCTAAAATAAATATGTTTTTCTAAGAATTCAATATAAGCTTTAAATATAATGTCGAAACATTTAAACCCGGGTTTACGGTGTACCTCAGTCTTGATGGCCTTCGCTGTCACGGCCTCCCTAATACCACTGTATGGATCGTTCACTTGAGATTCTAGTGCCGTGAACGAAAGAAAGAAATATAAATTATTTATCGTTTTCTAGGTACCTTTGAACACTAATTTTGGAGGTAACTGGAAAGTTGGCGTTGTCCCGCGCGGTTCACGCGGTGGCGTGGAATTCGCTACGCGTTAAGTTACAAGTTAAGGACGAGACTCGGGCCTTAGACCCTGGCGGTTACATAAAACATCCTTGAGTGTGTCCAACGCATAATTACCAACGCATTTTATGGGAATACTCATCTTAACTATCATTTGGCGGGTATATGTAGGTTTGTGTTTCGCCAATTTAAACGTTTCTCCAAATAATATAAACGATTCGTGTCTTGTGAACGATAAAATTCCTTCGCGCGGATTGAGAAAGAAGCAAATCACGTCAAGGCACAGTAATCGAGAAAGGTCTACACCCGGGATCAGCCTACATCAAGCTCATAAGGGTTCGTAGGCTTCCGCGGCCGGAGTCCGGAGATGGCCGAAACGTCAGTACAATTGACCGAGACGCGACTCATCCCGGACAGCCAAGAATGCATATATCAAGGTCCTTTAATGCATAAGGTGTATTAAGTTTCATTGTACAATTAATACATTAATCTACGAGAAATTGAATGCCAGATGGCAGTGGAGGGAAGGCTCACCCGCGTGCTCGGTGCGCCAGAAGCTGCACAGCTCTGCGGGCCGCATGGCGCGTCGCGTGTCAGGGCGTGCTGCGTGGGCTGTATGCGCTGATCCCCCCTGCGCCCCGTCTGCGAGTGCTGCGCGTCGCTCGCCGTTGCCCCGCGGCAGCCCCGCCCCCTGTTGCCCCCTCCCTCCCCCCTCCGTCGCTATGGCTTCATGGCTCGCCCAGGGCCTTGCAACTCTCCATCAAAACCGGGGACGAGGGTGTTCGTACTCGAGGTGGCGCTAGTGTCGCCTGGTCAGCTGCAGGCTCAGGCTCGCCAACTGCCGCACATAAAAATTGGCTGATTTGTGAGAAATAGGGAAAGTGTCTTTTAAATGTTCAATTATTCCTCGTATTCACGTATAAGAAACTACTGAAGAAAGCGTGAACATCGGCGCAATCTTTGGTAACATTATGGGCCTGCTTGCGACCCACGAAATCACACAGTAGCCACGCACGTTTTAAGTATCGTTGGCAGCAGTTTGTTTAAGAAGGTGCTGCAGGAGAGCGCGCCACCGTTATGGTTTCTACCATGTTATATGGGAGAGTTGAATGGCTCTGCTGTGGGACCGTTGAGCCTGCCAGATCCGGACACATCTTTGCAGCCGTCTGTCAGTGAACGAAATTATTTCTCAACTTATCCACCTGTATATCTTCAAATTGAATCTTTTCTAATTTTTAGGGATAAGAAATTCAAATTATTTTAAAGTTTAGTACGCTACAAAACATTTTCTCGGAGAGGTTAAAAAAAACAAAATGGTCGAAAAAAGTATTGTTTAAAGTTCTTCCATAAAACATATATTAGAAAACATTATTTAAAATATTACTGTAAAAAATACTTCGGGTATGTTTGTTTAAGTATTGCAGACATATTTTGTTAATATTGCAGGTATTAACTTAATGCTACATTTTCTTTTCTTTGTTTGATCTTCGTTCACTTTCATTTTTTTTTTTCGTTCACTAGTCTGAAAATTTAAAAAAAAAGGATATATTTTGTCCTTGATATTGGATCTATAATTTATTTTCATCTTTTATTGCATAATAAAGTATTTGTGTAAGTAATTAGTACTCTTAATAGGCTCTAATAACTAGCGGGTCTATGAGACCCCACTGACTTCAGGATTTTTCAGGCTCCCGCCACCGTGTTAACCTCTGGACTCTCTTTCTTCAATACTTACGAGTTGGTGGACTCTGTTGGGGTCATTTTTGACTCCAAACGTTTTACAAAATAGTTTACTAGCTTTTAATGCACAGATGTTATTTGGAATTTTTAATTGAGAAAGTGATGCTATTTACATACTTTATTTACTATATCGTATTAAATAACAAAGAATAATGTTGTTTCTAGCAAAACATTCTAGCATTTCTTCGCCATAACTATGCATAGGTGTCCATCTTCCTAGCATGAGAATGTTTGAAACAGAGCTACCAAATCGTAATAGACCCCAAATTATCACTCGAAAACTGCCACGTAATTCTTCAAAACGGAAAATGACATGTTTTAATAATTTTTCTTTAGTAATATAGATGTCAAATGTAATATTTCTGACCCCAACCGCATAGAAATCAAATTATTTCCAAATAAAACTTAAAGGTTTACAACACACAAAACTGGACATAAAAAGCATATCTAAAAGAAAAAATGCGTGTGAATAATTTTCAGTGTTGCAAAACATTTGCCCCTGATGACAAAAAAGACCCCAAAAAGAGTCTAAGAGTTAATTAAAACACGGTTTTAGAAGGGGTAACGGACTTCTTTTGCTTGACTTTTGAGAGACACGAGATGACCCGACGGTGATTCCAGTGACACCAACAGATATGGCTTTTCCTGTAATTTAGTGTTGTTGCCACCAACTTGGAATGAATAAACGATGGGGAGAGAGCGTCGTATCTACTGTGCGCTTCTACCATTCATTTATGAGCTCCAAATCAAAATTTCATCTCATTATAACTATCCGGGCAGATAAGTATCAGACTGAAAACAATCAAATGTATGGGGCTAAACTCTAGTATGCGCTATCTAATCGAAATCTACTATTCGCTAGAAGGCTTACGCAACGCGGCACGTGGCAAGGGATGAAAAGCATGAATATGCTGTCACTGCCGAGGTTCAACTGTCAAGCACAAAAAAAGGCGCAATGTATAATCTTGATTTAAACCACATGCTTAAAAAACGAGATTTTATTTAAATCTCTATTTCCTCTTTTTTTTTTTGATTTACCTCTTCCTCCTGAATTCACCTGACATGTGCCTTGGATTCGTAAAGAAAAAAAAATTAGTAGTACATTTTCAAATATTTAGGTTGACTTAATATCAAAGAAATTGCCAGTTCAAACCATATGATATTTAACGATATTAAAATTATTAATTAGCAAGTGTATTTAAAACAGCTGCTTCTTTGAAAATTGCACTAAACCACAGAGGCACTACACCTATTAAATGAAATTTACAACAGTTGAAAGAGTTTGGACAAGTTGTATGAAACTATAACGTTTTGAACTATAACGTTTGTAAAAATTGTAAACATATCGACGTAAAGCAGAATATTGATTTTGATTTTGGGTTGGGACTATACAAATTACAATTTTGAGTACTCACGGAGATAATGATCATAATAAAGATTGATATCGCAGAGTCGCAGAATTTTGTGCTTCTGGCACATTCATTTCTCGATGTCACCACTCGTCAATGCCACCACGTTAACTGATATCACAGCCCTAAAAGCCTTCCTCCCGCTCATTGACTCCATTTTCTTTGCTATTCGCCACCGCACTTGAACCATCTCCTTCCACATCTCCCTCTGCTGTCTCCAACTTTTCCCTCGTCGCAGAGCCTCCAGCCCCCGCCCTCGCCCGCCGCCGCCCCCGCCCCCGCCCCCGCCCCCGCCGCCATTGCCACCCTCGCTTTGTGCTCCATGCGGCGGGTGATCTATTGCCCCATAGTGAGCGCTTAATTAGCCGTAGGAATCCTCACCCATTGTGCTGCTATCTACATTCGTATCCGTTCTCCTACCCCCATTGTCGCGAAATGCATTGTGTGGTGAGAAGCGAATTACTTGCATAGCGAAGTGCAGAGGTTTTTTTTCTATTTACGATATATCTATGCGTTCCATCGCTTTGTATCTCAATAATTAATGATTTTCAATTGTTATCAATAATCTACAAATGACCAGAATTACGGAGATTATGGTTTCTTCGGTCAGTATGGTCATTTATTACCCAAAAGCGTGAAATAGTAGATTGAATTTCAAGCATCTGTTCATTGTTTCTTACAGTATTGACCGTTACGTTTCTTTACAAGCAGATTGCATTGCTCCACTTCAGTACGTGTATATGTATAAGGCAGTTGCCTGCTGCAGTAAAAATGCTGTCGAACAAAACCACTCAAAATAGTTTTCCAATAAATATACACACTGCTCAAGGACATCAAATAAAATACTTGCGTACAGCACTGCAATAATTTAAATATATTAGAAAACTTCGATACACGGATACACAACTCTTTGCATAACAAAAATATAAAAAAAATGTTTCATACCGCAAAACGTAAATAGCGAATATTTTAATGGCGGGTAGCCTCTTCCTTGAAGATTACTGTCACATAACGTTAGGTACGTCGTATGCACTGAGTATGTGAATTCAGTCGGATTGCGCAGTAAGAGAACAGAATGAATAATAGAAGGCTGCCAGGGAGCAATAGTATAAGTCAGAAAATTGTCAAAATGAGTAAAGTCCACGGCCTGATTCCTAGCAGTGTGTTCCATCTTTTCATGCTTTCAATATAAAGCTCTTCTAGTTAATTATGAGTTTAAACCGTTGTTGTTAATAAAGGGCAAGTGATCCTTTTTATTGTTTGCTTAAAAAAATAAATAAAAGGTCTTTCCTGTAAAAGAACATTATTTGACTTGTACTCTTTTTTCTTAGCAGACAAAATCGAAAGTGATTAAAATATTTGAAATGTGTTTTCGAGTTTATAGGAATCTAACGAAACCATTCACAAAGCTGTAGATTGCAAAGTTTTCTTTCAATTTCTGCGCGCTTGGTAAATTATTAACATAGAAGATATTGTCATAGCTAGTATAAAAAATTAAATATTGTGAGCGATATAATTTAACTTCAGAACACTCTACGAGTAGTATCTAGAAAGTCGGTATGTTTCGTGACTGACAAATGAAAAAAAAAGTATTGAAGAAATAAATATTTAGGACTCAGAAACCGAGATTCAAAAAAGGAAACAGTAGGCAAAATTCAGTAGCTACTATCATGTGTCAGTAAATTACTTAAATAAAAATTGATTTAAAAGGGAATATAAAAATTTGATTGTTTGTGTTATTTTATGAAGTTGGTTATTTAGACCGACACTCCCGTACACCTGCTCAATATGAATTAATGCTTCACAAACAAACCTCAAAAAATTCAAATTGCCCAGAACCAATCATGAACACTCTGATTCACATAAAATCACCAATTACATATTGAATTTAACTTCGCATCACTCATCGCATTGCTTAACTGTTCTGTATTTTCTTCTCCAATACTCATCACACCAAAATCTGTCTTGATTTCATCTTTGTAAATATCCCACTCATCCTACACGCATTATGAATAAATATCTATTTTATATATTTTGTAAAACGTTTTCAGACCTGAAAGATAACTTACGAGGTGGCGCCATCAATCTTGATATTAATGTACGCGTATATTGAGTTTTATTTTTAAACTGTTATAGGTACAAAAAATAATAATAATCATAATAATAACAACAACAATAATAATAATAATGATAATAATGATAATAATAATAATAATAATAATAATAATAATAATAATAATAATAATAAGTGCTATGATGGCCGAGATCGCTAAGGCAGTTGTGCCGTAGCGGTCTCGGAACAGAAGATCGCGATACACCCACCTCAGGCATGGGTGTATTTGTGTATGTATGTATGCGTGCGTGTGTGTGTGTGTGTGTGTGTGTGTGTCGTCTTCTCACCCCTTTCTATGATCATTTCATCTTCCATAAATCGGATTCAGCTAAATGCTGATCCCCTGTTAAAAAAATACATGCACCGGCCACCGAGATCATGTTATTGGGCCCCAGTAAATACGGGGTGCACGCTCGCGTGGTCCAAGTCAGCCTATTCGCGAACAAAAACATATCAAGAAGAAGACGCAAAATAAAAAAATAAAAAACACATAGTGTATCATTTCCCCTCCACTACCTCAATGTCCCTTCTCGTCAACCTCGCCCCCCCCCCCCCAGCCGCACCCGTCCTCGCCATCGAGCGCTGCCGCCTCCATCTCTCTCCCTCCCATTCGCCGCCTGCGCCGCCACTTCGATCAGGCGAATCTGTCCGAATTTCCATTTACATGCGGGCGACGAGACCTGATTGACGGCGGCGGCGGCGCCGACACGCCGACACGCATTCCCGCCCGCGCCGCCCATCTCCTGTTAATTACCTCGTTAAGCTTCGCCCGCGCTGTTTACATGCAGCCCCGCCCCTCTCCGCCCACCCGCCGAGTGTGAATGAGCGAACGGACGCGCGGACGAATGCTGCGCCAGATAAGTCGCTGGGGGTGACGCGGAGCGGGGCGGGGGGGGGTGGAGCGGGAAGGGGCGGGGCGCGGGTGGGCGGGGCAGCACCCGCGGCCGGGCCTGCCCGTCCGTTCATCAACATTCCTGAGTTGGCGGGCCCAGGACATAAAATATAATTATTACGGACAATGGCAGGCGCTTGCGGAAGAAAGAAAAAAAAGAAAAAGAAACACTACACGATGGCGGCGACGCGAACGCCCCTAGCGGCGGAGCGGCGCGGCGCGTAGGCCAATTATTGCATTAGGCGGCAGCGATCGTTTCAAAGCTGCCGCGTCGGTTTCTTTCGCGGCAAAGAGCGCAGCCGTTTTTGCACGTTCTGACTGCCCCGCCATCACTCGCCGCGACGGGCTACCGGCCGCCGCCTGCCCGCGACCCACTGCCTCTCGCCCGCCGCCCGCCACCCACCACCCGTCACCCACCACCCGCCACTCGCCACTCGCCACCCCACCCCACCACCCGCCCGCTACGCCAGCCGCCGGCTGCAGTCCACCCCGTCATCCCCTCAGTCCGTCACCCGCCCACCCCGTCACCCGCCCACCCCGTCAACCCGCCTACCCCACCACCCGCCTACCCCGCCACCCGTCTACCCCGCCACCCGCCTACCCCACCACCCGCCCACCCCGCCATGCGCCCACTCCGGGACCCGACCACTCCGCCATGCGCCCACTCCGGGACCCGACCACTCCGCCACCCGCCTACCACCCACCCCGTCAGCCGCCCACCTCGTCACCTCCCACCCACCTTCCGCCTACCGCTCACAGCCCACAGCCCATCGCCCACAACCTCACGCTTACAGACTCCCTCCCCCTCCCCCTGTCACCGCCCACAACCCACCACCCACCTCTCACTGCCCGCCACCCACCACCCACCACTCACCGCTAACCACCCGTTATCAAACTTCAACACGCCGCACTCACCATCCACTGCACGCCCATCTTCCCAACATACCCCCCTCCCACTAACGTCATTCCCCATCAAATCAATTCTACTCCACTCTCGATTCAAACCCGCCTCCTTTCATTGCCCTCCTTCGCCCGACAACCCTCTCCTCCTACCATTCACCCCACGCCACCCCATGCACTGCCCTCTATCCGCTACCTGCCGCCCACCACCCGTCCCCCTCCGCCCAATACTTCTCACTGGCAGCCGCTCGCTGCTCGTCCCCCGTCGCCCACCTCCTCCGACCATCACCATCGATGCACAGGAGCCCCCCGTCGATTGTTTTTGAGAGCGAAGCGTTCTCGCTAACGATTAAAATGGTAATTCCAAAGCCGTTCGAGTTGCGGTGGATTAGGCACTTCGCTGTCTGACGATCGCGAGATATGCGTGATGGATGCAAGAACGAGACGCCGATGCTTTTGAAATGTGAGTCGCATGGCTGGTCGAGTTTTCGTGGCTCATTTTTAATAGAACATGTGTTTAACATGAGTGTCAAATGTGGTGGAATGCTGATTCGCAACCATGTCACAATGCATGATTTACGCGCCGTAAAAACGAGAGCGTGATCTAAAAGGAGGTATCTGGTCAACGAAATGTTTTCGCTCTTTGAGGCATGTAACGGGATAGTACTATTCGAAACGTAATCAAAGTTTAATTATGTTTCTCGATTCTCTGAAGTCAAATTATTGACCGATACAAATAATTAAATTTATTGGAGGATGTAAAGTCGTCCTACAAATATTGGTGTAGTCACCCGTCTGAATTGCTGTTACTTTTCGTACATTATTTTTGTCACCAATCACATTGTCATTAATTTCAGTATGCCACCTTCTATTGTACCTGCTTTCATTGTGTTCGAGTGTTTCGTCATTAATTAATTTTTTAGGATACCTGCCTCTTAGCACAAATATTTGCGCTAAGAGGCAGGTATCCTAAAACAAATAATTAATGAAAAGAGTCTTAAAATTCAATTTGAATATTTTACACATGTTAATTTATATTTTTAAATATTGGAGAAAAATAAGACTAAATTGTACGCTAATAACGGGAGATATCCGAGTTTTTGTGATTCTACAAAAATCCCCTAACAATATTTTTTTTGGATGTATTACATAAAATTCCAGTTATGACCAATTCCCTTGTATTTACATCCTTAAAAAATGTTTCTACGCAAATAGCAAAATACTGACACATTGGAAGAAAAAGACACTTTTTTGATGAAACAAACTTTAAAAAACTTTTGTACGCAAATAACAAAACAGACACATTGGAAGAGAAAGATACTTTTTTGATGAAACAGACACACTGGCGTTGTTAATAATCGGAATACACAGATCAGCAATAATACTCTTTTGCAGTAACATACGATATTATCAATAGTTAGTGTTTATTGCAGAGGTTAATACAATTGTTTCTTTTTAAAATGAACCAGAAAATAAATTACTATAACTATTTCATAATTACTATTTAAGAATATTATTTAACTATTATATTTAAGAATATTATTTGCGGTAAATAATAATTGAACTTTCGAATGTCTCCTGTTTTGAACTGCTGTGGCATTTCAAGTAGTGCCGCTCAGGCGTTGCCCATCATGTTCATTTCATATTCTGAAGACGCGTTCTGTTCGAAGCCGTGAACACCAGACCTGCTCCCTGCCAGACTGAACGCACCCGCATTGCCAGGTGTAAAAGTTCACGCCACCAATCACACCTGCGCCTAGACGCGCGAACACGACGCTGGCGATAAGCTCGCAAAGCCGCGGGGACCGTCATCGGGAGGGCGCGATCGGGGCGAGCGGGCGCGACCAGTGGCCGTCCCACGCGCGTCCCCGCGCAGCCTTATCTCCCGCCGGCTTATTTATAAGCGCCATTGCTAATGGGGCGCTCCAATTACTTTGCCGGACATCTGTATTAGTGCTGCCCATTTGTAGGATGGCCGATAGTCACCGTTCATTTCTCACTTGCCGTTCGGACGCCGCGCGGCATCACGTTATCTGCCTACGCAACCAGCAGAGGGCGTCTATCGTCTTTGACGGAGACGCGTTCGAACAAAGATGGTGCCTTGCGTTGCCAGAGAGTTTTTGCACGAAGCTTTCCAGTCTTTCATAACGCTTTTATCGATATCGACATATTTACTATTCATTGATATTCAGGGCTCTTTACCACACACACACGCCTATGCCACACAAAGTCGCATACTCTGCCAGTGAAATATATACATAGCTTAACATTAGTTCTTTTAAATCTGGGTGTTTTGTTGTTAATCTAAAGTCCTAATGAAGGTCCAAATCAGGACCAAAACTTTGGCAGGTGAAATTGAATATTGCCAATTTGCAAGAACTTTATTTACTTTTAAAGCTTGTTAGTGGTAATGAAAATGCTTTGAGAGAATCTAGATAAGTACCAATTTAGTCTAAAACTATAGAAGTACTTATAGAAATGTAATAAAAACATGGATTGTGAAATTTGTAATTAATCTTCCATTCCTCCTTCCAATTTTCATTTCTTTGCTCCTTTTCGGACAAACGATATTTTTCTGTTTAATGTTTTAGTAGAAAAGGAAAAATAAAATATACTCGTATTTCATTAGTCGTAGTTTATAAAAAAATTGAATTTTAAATATTTGGTAACACTTTAGAAAAAATAATGATTTTATTGTCTTTGAACCTAAAGAAATTTTTTCAGTTTCAGAAACTGTTTCTCTAATACATTGTCATCGAATGAATAAAACATTCTAAATTGACATGCCTGTACAGTGTCAATCTCTGAATGTGTGCGGATGTGCGTTTGTACGGTACCGTCACTATGCATCATTAGATGATGCTTACCATGCATCAATCGAGACGAATGAGGTGTCATTCAATGCGTCTCGGTCTGCTAATGGGAAACTGATAATTTGTTTTCGGATCCAGCTAGAAGATCGAAAGAAATTTCCAAAAAAAGTGTTTTTTCGTGTTTTGGCGCTGAGATCTTAGTGACATTGGCTGGAATTAAACGCCTTCTAAATAGATCTATGTAGTTGGCGTTGATTAAACACCAGTACCCAAAAGCATTTTTCACTCAATACGCCATAATTTTCTTTCACGAAGTTGGAAACACTGATATTGACATTTGAACTGAACAATTGAATTACCAAGTTAATCGCTCTGCAGATTGATTTCAATTTAAATTCGAATTATCGTAATTTTAAAAATAAATTTGCGAAAACCTACAAATAGTATTGCTTCGGAACTTATTAAACTTGAAAACTTCCAAGTGAACACGAAGATAATAAAACTGTGAGTAATACTAGAGAATGAATGAACATTTTTATGTTCGACTTAGCTCTTTTTGTAGTTGTAAAAGACGTTGCGACAGAATTTTCGGAACTAATTGGGAATGATCTGCATTTAGTATTTGTGCTAATGCAAACGTGCTATGTGCATTTTTGTTCATATTAGCACAAAGGCTTAACAGTGAAGCTGTACTAAAATTTAATAATTAGCATCATCAAAACCTGCAAGTATTTGTTACGGCGATTATAGTTTTTAAATTGTAATAATAAAAGTTTATATCCCATATGGAGGTAACATACAAGACTATTGGGTATTAAAAACTTTTGAATGAGAGTATAACATCCTCAGCTATTACGATTTATTGGGAAGTCCAATGCCAGATACTGAAAGGATGTATTTAAAAAAAGCAGGACATGGAAGAAATGAAGTATGAAAGAAATGTTCGACACATGAAACTATTGTAAAACTGTTAACAGCGTCGGCGACGCCAATTTTACTAGTATTTGTTATTTCGATTTACGAAAATTAGTTACCAAAGTGCGCATGGTCAAGTACATTTGATACCACTGTTCAATAATACATTCCTAACAAATAACAATTTCTGATTGAATATGCCTACAATAAATTGTATTTTACATTTTTAAGAATTTTCATCGTTTGGAGTGTGGAGTAAAATTTTGAATATATTGTCATCTGTTCTTATTACCGTAATTTAACTGTTGATATTACTGAACATATATTTACATATTCTTTGAATGAGATTATTTCGAAATGAAGGAGTTGTCAGAAGTTAATTCTCTGTTCCGTAGTATTATCCGCAAATTGGTTTTCGTTTGACATGAATCACGTCAACAAATTAACTCGAGTCTGCGATTCGAGTCGCGATTACACATCAGACAAACCTTGTTACGTCTACAAATTGGAATAATTCAATGAGCTCAGTATTGGATGGAAAACATTGTTTCGATGAACGGCGATTACAACCCACTGTGTTTGATATTGCCTGGACAGCTACAAGGATATTAGGAGAAATGGTCTCGTTGGATATTACAATCGCATATTGCTCAGATAGAAGCTGATTAATAATTGATTGATAACCGCAAACTAAATGTCTTTCATGTCGTTGTCACAAAGTTCATACAACGCGTCAATGCCCATAACACTTCAATACGAGATATCAAGTCACACATGACATATTTTAATATTCTCTGAGCGTAACACACACTAGTTATATGCATTTTCTCTTCCAGTCGGTTTCTAAATTGGAAACGAAATATACTGTTTCCTATTGCACTGATTTGAAAAACATTATTTTTTCTTCTAAAAGACACACGGATGAATCCATCAAAATACGCACGATCATCTTAAAAATTCGCAGATACGATTTATGTGCTTTCGGGCGCATGCGGTGACTCTATCCGAACATTTTAGGCTTCACACGTCTATGATTATGAGGATGTATAATATTTCAGAAATCTTATCCCATCTTCAGAGGTGCGTATGACCCCATCTTTTCTAGAGAAGAAATTGCGTGAACGAGTTCCGCGGCAAAGTCTTGTTCTGTTTCGCCAGCGTCGCATCGTTGGAGTGCAGAAGGGGGAGGAAGTTCTGTGGGGGTGGCGGTGGGGGTGACTTCGGGTGCATCTGGAGACCTCCTTCTGGCGTTTTAGGCTCCACACGTCTATGATTATCGAGACATATCATTTTAGGAAATCTTATGCAATTTTCAGTGCCACCAAGTATTTTTAATACAAGTTACGACCCCATCTTCCCTAGAGAAGAAATTGCGTGAAAGAGTTCCGCGGCAAAGTCGTGTTCTGTTTCGCCAACGCCGCATCGGTGGAGTGCGGTGGTGCAGAGATGGTGGGGGTGGGGGTGGGGGTGGGGGTGGGGGTGGGACATAATATTCTTCTCTAGAGAAGAAATTGCGTGAAAGAGTTCCGCGGCAAAGTCTTGTTCTGTTTCGCCAGCGCCGCATCGGTGGAGTGCGGGGGTGCAGTGGGGGCGGGGGTGGGGGTGGGGGTGCATCCGGTGGAGGCGGCGTCGCCACGTGCAGGCGCTCATTAGGCGCGGGGCGCGGGGGTCAGCGCTCGGCAGCCCCTTCGCACGTGTGCGCTGCGGACGTCCGGCCCCCTCGCGCTCCCACGCGCCCTCCGCCCCCGCCCCCCGCCCCTTCCCCGCCACCCCCGCCCCGCTGCCAGCGAGGAGAGCCTCGACGTGCCGAGGGATTCTTCATCTGGTAGTAACATCCTCTCTATTTACTAGGCTGTCCGGGTGACGCCGCGTCCATGGCGAAGGTGCCGACGTTTCGGTCGCCATTCTGCGACCTTCCTCAGGGCGTATTGCTGAGGAAGGTCGCAGAATGGCGACCGAAACGTCGGCACCTTCGCCATGGACGCGGCGTCATCCGGACAGCCTAGTAAATACTGACTCCGGCCGCGGAAGCCTACGCTCTCAACATCCTCTGTATACACCAGGAGACCTCAACGGGGGATCGAAAAACTTTTGAAGGGGCTCAGTCATGATGAAAAGCTCTATTGGGGGTCAATGGCCGAAAATGAACTTTGGCATGATTAGAACAACCAAGATTTCATTGATTACAAGAAAAATAACTTGTTAAGTTATTGCCGTCTGAAATAAAGTAACAAAATGTATAACAATAAATTGCAAATTCGCTCCTCTTTTTCGTATTTGCTGTTCATTCTTTTGCATTAGGGTGTTTAGAAAACTGAGGAAATAATAAATATTCATTCTCAACAATACTATATCGCGCAAGAAAATATGCTCCGAACTGTAATTCTCAGTTTTTAAATAAATTTAAAAAATGAACTTTTTTAACCTTTGCACTAGAAACCGTTTTCAATTACTGGAAATCGAGATATTTTCGAGAATATTGGTGTACGAAATTGTTTTTAATGCGTTTATATGCAATTATTTGTGTTATTATTAAGGATTCTGTATTTTAGAGAGAAAATCTTAGAGGATTGATGAAGCAAGTCATTCTCTTAAAAGCGATCGTTGAAAGAAGAAGGTTGCGATTCCATGCTATATACAATACGTTAAGCAAATATGACGGCTTTTTTCATCTATAAGAATCTATTCAGACAGACACAAAACCTCATAAGTGTGCATCTGCTGGATTTGGAATTATGAATACCTCCCAGGCTTGGATTGCACACGTTTAAATAAAAAAAATAGATTTCAAGATCCAAGGCTACTATTTAAGAGAAACAACAAACGCACGTGTAATCCGCAACATACATAACGCTGGAATGCGAGTTATTATCAATTGTGGCTGAGACGCGATGTCTGCTGACACTTAAACGAAATACTAACGACATAATATAGGACACTTTGTATCTTTCTCATACTATTAATGGGAGACAACTACTCACTAGCGGACCAAGTGACATGATCTGGAAAATCGGCGACAAATTGAAATTTCAGTACATACACAATTCTTTTGAAGTTGTGTTGTTCCTAATAAACGTGTTATTTACGTTATTGTTATAATTAGTGTTAGTTTATTATCATTCTTTCTTTTTGTTTATATATATATATATATATATATATATATATATATATATATATATATATATATATATATATATATATATATTTGGAACATAAAATGTAAATGTCATACTAAGTATTTATAGAATAATAAGAATAATAAGTATGAATAAGAATGAGAATAATAAGTAATTATATAATAAAGAACGTGTCACTTCTCATCAGGAGGGAATCGAAAAAAACGTTTCTTCTGAATTTCATAATGTACGCAACCAAATACAGCACACATCTTTATCTGCCACATAAAAAATTACTAACGACCAAACGAAAATATTTTAATCACTATGCGAAATGTAAGTAAACGTAATCGTAAGTAACCTAAAAATCTTTCAAACTTACACACTTCTCACTTGATATCACAATGGTTGTGCTAGTAGGGTCACTAGGGGCGCCAGCAGCAAATGTCTCCTGTTACATAGCAGAGTACCATATATTGTCTATAATATTTTCTTAATCCCAGTTTTTCGTGTCCATAAGGGACAGGATTTGTTTTTAGGGCGTCATCTATAAACAGGGACCTTTTTGGACGTTCTATTATATTTTTGGATGATGTGCCGGCTCCGGGTTACTAGAAACGTTCGAAGTTGATTTTCGGTATAATTCTATTTTTACGTTTCAAATAATTACATAATGTTAGGGGGTCCGGTTAGGTAATGGACTGAAAATTTATTATGCAGTTCCTAACATTCCTACGATGGTCAAAGGAAGTATGGTTAAAATTGAAGGAACTGGATTGAAGGAAGGATATTTTAAGGAACATTGATTATACAACTTCTCTACGTATACAAACTGGAGTTATCCAATTTTTGGTTTCCAAGACCCGATATTAAGGGATCCAAAACTAGTCGATTTTACAATACTTTCTCTATACTGCGTTTACAGTTAGCGAGAAAGTAAAATACTCTAATTGTTGATGCTTCACATGAAACAGTAACAAGGTCTATCATTGGATTGTAAGCTATGAGTTAAATTTGTGACATTAAGCTCAACATCATAACATGTAGGCCTACATAAATAAAAAAAAAATTCAATAACAATTGAAATACGAATCGAAGTACAATATTAACTTAATCAAAGCAACTGCAAACGTGCTTGAAGGAAGTACGTCGTAAACAGTTTGTATGTCTCGATAGTGTGTAAACAAGACTTGGTGAAATCGGCCCTTTACTGTCTATTCCAAAGGAAAGCATCATTTCGTTAAGTGAAACACGTTTTTCCGATATAAAATCACATTATCCTGAATCATATTTAGATATTCGTATATTCGGGTAAGTTTGGACAAGTTTTACGTTAAATTGTATGTATTCAATGTGTAAAACAATGTACGATGCTTCTGTACTGAGATAATTCATTTGTACGTTATAACAAGCATAAGTGCGTATGTGTGTAAGAAGATCGGATTGTCATCAAACATACATGATTGTATTTGTCTATTATATGCCTATTAAATAAATGTAATTCATTACATTTTAATACGAATAAATTACACCTGATAATTTGAATAAACACACCTGTAGGAATTTACTTTGAGATTAAGCATCAAACAGGGTAGTCCTTGATATAAATTTTCGTTGACTCTGGTGTTGATACACAGCCAGCGAGGAAGTATAAAAGACTTAATGTGAGCGTATAGGACAACGTCCCGCCTGGTTATCTCACCATCGGACATAACTCAGAAAAAACACTTGCACCGAGTTATATTCCGTGGTTAGGTCGGAGACCTAGCACACGCTGCGAGGGTGGTAGGAGCTGGAAACCTGAACTCCGATTCGGATCTCGAGCTCTGCGCAGATGCAGTGTACTGTCGCTGTCGACTCTCTGCAGTCTCAACCTCTGCCACTTCCTTCAACCCTACCCCGGCACCGCGCCGCCATCACCACCGCCCCGTTGCCACCCGCGCCACGATCGCCCACGCCACCGTTCCCCCCACTGTACCGCCAACAATATTTCCTACATTTTTTTACTAGGCTGTCCGGGTGACGTCGCGTCCATGGCGAAGGTGCCGACGTTTCGGTCGCCATTCTGCGACCTTCCTCAGGGCGTGATGCCTGCCTCAGGGCGTAGCACTACGCCCTGAGGAAGGTCGCAGAATGGCGACCGAAACGTCGGCACCTTCGCCATGGACGCGGCGTCACCCGGACAGCCTAGTAAATACTGACTCCGGCCGCGGAAGCCTACGCTCTCAATATTTCCTACGCTAGCGCATCGGCTTAGGAAGCTCTGATGTCACTGTAATGCCTCTGAACAGGAAGTCCTAGAGTTCGAGTCGAGACAGTGGCAGGATTTTCGACACCAACATATAGCCATGTTGAGCTCAGCATGTGTGTGAAGGAGAATTCTAGCGGCCGGCTGCCCTGATGGGTAGTTTTCCGTCGACTCTACGACCAACTCCAGGCGAATGCCGGAGCAGTACCCTAACAAACACACCACGGACGTGCGATCTTTCCTTCCTCGTCCTATCCTTACCCCTTACACTTACATACACTACACTACCACACATGACGGGAGCTTAGGACTTTTCTCACCTGGGGTGGTGCCCCGCTGGTGGAAGAAACTTGGTTGAAGCAAACCCCCGCAAGTCGGGGTAGGTCGGCGCCGATTTCGGCATCCAACAGGATAGATTACTCCATCTCCCGCGATAAAATATGCACTACACCACGGAACTTATGACCTTAGTAGTTATTGCGCTCGGAATCACGGCATTCAATCAATCAACGAACAAGGCGATTCGATTGACTGGCATTTTCAGCCTGAGCTTTGTAGATTACAGATTATCACGCTGTAACATTTACCAAACATGGGCCCCCTACGTCTTCGTGGGGGGGGGGGGGGCAGGGGAATCAGCTAGCATCTCGTGCGGGCGGCATGGGCCGGCGCAGGGTCGAAAGACGGACGACCCCCAGCTGTGGCGTATATATAGCGAGGCCGTCCCACCTCGTTATCTCGATGCTTCCCGCTCCGCGCCCACCCCATCCACACGCTGGCACCTCGCGACGGAAACGTGTGGCAACGGGAAGAACATAGCTTTAGGGCGGAGGAAAAAAAAATCTGGGACTGGAGACGATGGAAATCGTTCATAAAGAACGGTGTATTTACCGAGGGAAGACGCTCAGTTCGTAGTGCGCTGAATTCGCAGTCAGGAGGTCCGGGTTCGATCGGTCATAAGGCGAATGCTGGGATGGTTCCAAGATCCCACGAACACCGCTCACATCCCACCACCCCATCTAACACCTACCATCATCCTTCGTCTTTTCACCCCTCCTGATCACCCTTTAATAATAATAATAATAATAATAATAATAATAATAATAATAATAATAACAACAACAACAACATCATCTTATTCCTCCTTAATTAGTATTCAAGGTTAACAACCTTGTCCTATCCAATACAAATTGGATGTGTTAGATTCGAAGTAAAGTTATATTATGTGATGTATGAAACTACTTGAAAAGGGTGAAAAAAAGTTTTAAACACTGATGGATCATGATGAGGAAATGGTATTGCAACGCCAAGCTTAAAATTGAACTGTGAAGTGTTTGTGTCTAGTTCACACAGTCAGGCGATGAGACCGAACACGTTCACTAATAAAGTCCATTCCTGAATTAAAAATTATCCAAGCTCAATATTGTAATTTCAGTTAATAGATAATATACACATCACATGAATCGTGTATATGGTGGTGAATAAAATAGGGAAGTCTGAATGACTATCGTAAATTAATCTGAATGACTATCGTAAATGTTCTGGTTGCTCTCATCCCATTGTGAAGGAAACGTGACATTTTCTAAAACGGTTTTCTGAAAATATTTTATTTTATTTTCTTCACTGCACTCCAGTTAAAGCTTCCTCGGGCAAAATATTCTAGCTGTGGCATTGGTATAGTATTTCATTACCTGTATTTTAAAGAGTTTGCTACTCATATTGTTATCAGAAGATCAATATTACACTGCTATAGTACTTGTTTTAAAACAAATACTGCTATCCTGAAAATCATTTAAAGCGTTTTAGGAAGTAAGGGTGTACTCAACATGTCATTTTATTAACACACGTTTGGGAAATAGGGCGGAGATGATTATTCTCAAAGGTACATTAAGTGTTTTTTCCCTTCTTTCTCATAAAACATATGTTTCTGAAACAAAAATTTCGTCAAATGCACACTGATAAAAATATATTATCATGAGTGTTTCTCGAATGTATTATTTAAAGAGTTCGCCCTTCCTACCCCGAAAGACGGCATAGTATCATTTTGTTAACACACCCTAGTGAAATACACCATATACCATCGTTCCTAAAGGTACTTTAAGTGCAGTAGACTCCTCTTTCTCACTGAAAATGTTTCTCAAAGATACTCGTACATTCGTTGGAATTCATCTTGTGTGAAAAATGTTGTAATGCGTCTTTTCCGAATCTAGTATTTTGCTCTTCCTACCCCGAACAGCGACATACGGTCATTTTGGTAACACATTCTTATGAAATACACCAGAGACGATCGTTCTTAAAGGTACCTTAAGTGGAGTACGCCCCTCTTCCACATCGACAATGTTCCTCAAAGAATTCGAATCCACCGAGTGTGAAAAATGTCATAACAGTTTTTTCTTCGCGGAAACGCGTCATTTCTTTCCCCCCATCGCTCGCCAGTCGCCCGCGACGCCTTTTGGGGGGCGGTCGCCCTGCGTGTCGGCGGCTTCGCGCCTTGCTCGCGCTGCCCGTAAAAGGCCGCGCGTTTGCGCCACGTAATCGCGGCGCAGGCCTCCTTCTGCGCTCTCAGATGGCGGCGGGCGATAGGGGCGCGATGGGCGCAGACGCCCTGTGTGCAGGCGACGCCGCCGCTCTCCGAATGGCACGCGTCGATAAAACTCGTCCTTAATGCGATTCGGCGGGCGCGAGCCGCAACGATAGGTTTCCCGTGTGCGCGTCAGTGCTGCGCGGCAGGTGGCGCGATGGGGAAAAAGGTGGCGCGCTTGCATGACTTGGGTTTCGATGGGCCCGAGCACCAGCGTGACGATAGTTGTTTATGGGAAACTGTTCGTTAATATAGAAAATTACATAAAAACGATACACGTTGGATTATCAAAGAAACGAATAAATACTATTCACAAATTACTTTTCACTTCTCTACGATTTAGAGAACTTCTGTTGTAAGAACCTGTAATCTTATTTTATTTTAACCCGATGGTCAGAAATAACAATTATTTACATCCATTTGTTGACACAATTTCTCACATAATCTGTTTAGTATTATGGTGTGTATCTTAATATACTCTTGACACGAACGTGAAAATACCATACCAAGAAAGTAAAACTAAAAGCTGAAGGAAAGCTCAGTCATACGTCTTGGTTACCACGAGATGCAAACTTCCGGAACCTAAACCGATATACAACGGATGAATAGTTATTTTTAAAGTAAGTGTGGTAATATCTATCTTACAACAATCCAACACTAGAAAAGTATGAAACGAAGTCAATGACCAAGTTTGATAAATGAATAAAATAATAAATTGAATAATCGAATATTGAAAAAGTATATTAAAATACAAATATCGCAAAACGTTTTACGTACTTTGTTAAAATTCTCATTCAAGTTACATGAATTTTCATTTAAATTTAATTATTCGTCGTGCGAAAGGTGTCAAATTGATATCGATTGGACTTATAATGGATCATTAACAAAATGTTCTATAATCAATTATTACTAATCTTGAAATAACCAAAGTGGATAAACTCACGAAATAAAATAGCTGTGCATACTTTTTATTTATCATTATTTCATAGTTCTATTTATATGATTCCAAGCAATAGCAAGGGACATCACAAGCAAATCTCCGAGCCGCAGACGCACAACGTCTTCAGTGCAATCTTGCCTCCCGCCATCTCAGACATCCAGAACCTCACGTCATCTGATAGCGCGTTCGCACGGGCGAAAGGCCGTTTCCTCGGGGAGTTCGTCGTACGACACGATCCGCGTCGTACAAGACACCGGTAGCACCAGCGCTCGGTGGTGGCGGTGGCGGTGGCGGTTGCGGAGGCGGAGGCGGAGGCGGAGGCGGGGACGGAGGCGGGGACGGAGGCGGAGTAGGAGGAGGAGGAGGAGGAGGAGGTGGGAGGAGGAGGAGGAGGCGGAGGAGGAGGAGGCGGAGCAGGAGGAGGAGGCGGAGGCGGAGGCGGAGGCGGAGGCGGGGCCGGGGCAGAGGCGGAGACGAAGGCGGAGACGGGGCGGAGACGGGGGCGGAGGCGGGGGGCGGAGGCGGGGGCGAAGGCGGGGGTGGAGGCGGGGGCGGAGGCGGAGGTGAAAGCGGGGACGGAGGCGGGGACGGAGATGGAGGCGATGGAGGCGGAGGAGGAGGGAGCGGAGGTGGAGGCGGAGGCGAAGGCGGTGGCGGAAGCGGGGACGGAGGCGGGGACGGATACGGAGGCGATGGAGGCGGAGGAGGAGGAGGGAGCGGAGGAGGAGGAGGAGGGAGCGAAGGCGGAGGCGGTGGAGGCAGAGGCAGAAGCGGTGTTGGGGGCGGCGTAGGGACGGGAGTCGACGGTGGGAGCGGCGGCAGGGGGCGGCGGAGACGGGGCGGGGGCGGGGGGCAGAGGTCGCAGTACAAACGACGCGGAGCGTTCGCGCGCGACAGCGCGGCCGTAGCTCACCGGCCGCCCCCACCGCCCCCACCGCCCCCGTCGCCGACGTCGCTCTAATGAGCTGGTTTATTTCAGCGGGGCGCGATCCATCATACGCGCTCTCCCCCCCCCCCCCGCGCGTCCCCCTCCCCCGGCGTCAGGGAATGCGCCCCGCGTGGGGCGCAGCCGAAAAGTGCGCGCGCGTTTTTCCGGGCGCCTATCGCATGCGTTGAATACTATACCGTATTTAAACCATTTTTGGAGTGCTGGCCGTTGTAGGCAAAATTACGGTATCAGATTAGCGTGAAACGTGGTTGTTTTCGTCGTGGTGCTGATGCGGTAGGTAACGAGGAGCCATAAAATGTTCGTCTGTTCATGAATGTCACATTTGGTGGATGATTAATGTTTCACGAGGTTAAAATGCCTGGCTAACGTGTGTGACGGATACTGTGCTACGGGGAGAAAAAAAATGGTATTTATTATTAATTAGGAATATAACGAAAATAATTTGACGATACGCTGGTGAAGAACAGCGACAGTGCAGTGCATTAGGCATAGCTTATTTAATTCAAAATAGTTTACAAATTCTTAATTTATAAAATAAATAAGTTACATCAACTTGCTATTTAAATCTCTGAATCCTTTTTTTTAGGGAATAATTAATTCTTTAGAAAATTATAGATATATTCCGGAAATTTCATGGTGAACTATGAATCAGGAACATATATTCAATAATGAATACTGAATTATTCATTCTGCCCGCAATGAAACTTTGAATACCCTCCTTACACACGTCTTCTAACAGCGCTACAAAGCGTAAGAACAAAAGATTTTTTCAATTTCATACGTCTCCAAACCTAAATGACAAATGAACCGGTTGTAGTGTGAATAAAGTACATACGTTTATTTGGGATTTGCATTGATAATTCTTCCCGTAAAAAGTCTGTAAAGTTATTGCTCACTACCACCTTCTGTCATTTAAGAGTTTAAAAATGAGTTTTTGGGCGAAATTATGATTCTTAAAATAGCATTTAACAGATTAAGTAAGAAAGAAATTAATTTGATATTAATGCAAAATGATAGTCATCCACAATGGAGTAATGTAGTTCCGCTTTACGACATTCTATCACCACCAGATAGCACGGTTTTATCCAACTCAATACGACAGAACTTATCATAGGTTTATTCATCTCACCGAAGTTTGTTCGTGTCCGACACCGACATTCTACTCTATGCAAACCGAAGAAACCAAACGCGCTCCCCCCCCCAGAAGGGGAACAGAGGGGGTGGCTGCGGCTGTGGCTTGAGGCATCGCCCACCTAGTAAATAAATATCGCGAAATGAGAGCTTTCCGCGCGCGGAAAAAACAGTCGAAGACTGCCGCATTAGCGGCGGCGATGGTGTGACGGTTAGCGTACCGGACTGTTATACCCAAGCTCGCGGGTTCAAACCCGATCGAAGCCGTGGATTTTTAGGGCGACAAAATCCTTCGTACGCCTTCCTTCGGAGGGGAAGTAAAGCCGGCTGTCCCATGTTAGTAGATTTACTTGCATGTGAAAGATCCTCAAGCCTAAATGACGCCTCTGAGCTAAATTCAAAATCGCCTCTTTCTCGCCCAAGAAATACCTCCTTCCTCTGCTAGTTGGTGAAAGGAGCGTAGCGAAATTTGCGTGGTCAGACGGAAGAGCGGGCCTGATGGTCCGAGTCTCGCCACGTAAAATAAGGCAAATTCAATTCAATTCAATTCAATATGGCTGGAGCGCGCCGATCAGCGAGACGTTCTTGCGACGTCGCGTCGCTTCTTTCCCGTCCGCCAGCGCGGCGGCAAATTGCGAGGGCGCGGGTGATCGCGTTGCCGCGGGCTGGACCCCCCCCCTCGGGAGCAGCGTCTGCGAGAGCTCAGCGGCGCCGTTGAGGCTGCAGCTTCGTTGTGTGGCGTCATATCTGTCGCCAGTACAAACGTGCCAAATATCAGCCATGTGGACAACGCTGGCGGAGGAGACGCTGGGCTGCACGAAGGCTGGGGAGCGAGAGAGAGGGGGTGCCATTTCGTGGGTGGCAACGTGGAAACCCCGGAACCGGCGGAAACGCGTCGGCGGACACTGCGGGTGACGTGGTTCCGTCAGCCTGCCCAGAGGGTATATAAGCTGACCCCGACTTCAGAACTTTCTTCTGTTCTTCTGATTCTTCAGGTGTGAGCGCGTCAGTAGGGCGTCGTGTGGGTTGTGCGCGGCGTTGCATTGTAATGCATAGGCTACCGAGGCGGGGAACCGAAGCCGGCGTGCTACGTCGTGACGGTCGGTGCGGCATACTCGCATGTATGCTCGCGTAAGGTACTGGTGCATCACACCGGATATGGTAATTAATTATCGGGCCAGCGGTGGTGGTAACCAGGGAAGGTTCCTTCTTGTAACGGTCAAATTTATTTGTAAATATTGTATATAGTATTATGGTGTCGGAGTATTTTTATTCTAATAAATACTAAATATTTACAAGCCGTTCACGTCTGTAATTATGCCCCGGCAAAGACGCCACAGTTGAACTGGCTTTAACCGGGACGTTCTTGAGTTTGCGTCTTCACGGTGGCAGGATTTTCTGTGTATGTACACGTAGGCTTCCGCGGCTCGAGTTCATGACTTCTAGGCTGTCCTGAAGAAGCCTGCGACATGTCAGGCGAAGCGTCGGCCTCTCTGCCAACGACGCGGCGTCACCCGGACAGCCTAGAAGTCAGGATTTTCTGTTTTCGACTAGCTACATTGATTTCAGCTGCTGTCTGGAGGAGAATTCTAGCGACCGGCTGCTCTGATCGGAAGTTTTCCGGGGTTTCTCCGAACAACACAAGGCGAATGTCGGAGCTGTGCCCTCAAAAATGGACACGGACCACCCTCTTCCTTTCCTTCCCCGTCTGTATCCTATCTTAACGCACTATCACACGTGTCGGAAGATTAGTCGGGCGCTAGAGGTTGTCCCGACTGGGGCGGTCCCTGGCTCAGGGTCATTCCTCGAGGAAGAGCTCCCACCCCTGCACCAAGCTCACATGTATGTCATCGCTTTATCTCGCATTCCTTTGAAACACTGATCCTCCCTGTATATAAATGCTCTGTACTTATAGAACTAATTATCTTAGTATTCGAGCTCTTTCCCTCCCTTGGGGGATTGTGATATTATGATGATGTTGCTGTAGAAGAATTTGCAACTCGATGTTTTCAAGTTAGATTAAGTAAAATGTTAAATAGACCGTTTAGTTGCAATGCCTTTCTCTGTGACGAGATTCAGACGAATGCTGTGATCATTGTTATGAAATTCATTATCCTCATCATTATCAGAAAAGTACACTTGAACTATTACTTTCCAACCAAGACGCCATTTTCTCCGTTGTGCAGTGAAGTCTTTGTGCTGAACCTTGAAATAAAAAAATATCCCTTTTCCTTACAACATAATTGATATTCATTTTAAGATGCGCCTGGGTATTTCCGTTTGCCCATTTCAAGGAGAACAATATATATTTAACTTAACAAAGGACTTCTACATTGATGAACTACTTTGTTAATTTTTATCGAACTAGTTTCCCCTTTGGAAACACTAGGCGTACAAAAACCTCTGAAAAATTAGTACTCATACGCATGCAATGTGAAGCATTTCGTTTCGGACCACAGACACACGTGGTCTATAAATTACCGTGTTGATGTAAATCCGTAACGTGAATCATATTTCTTGTTCGAAATCTCGTACTGAGAACATGGGATGTACTTAATTCAACTCAAAAAAAAATAATGTGACAGATTCAAGGTGATGTTATATAATATCCTTATGGAGGTCTGTTCACTTTCTCTGTCCAGCCGCTCCGTCGCTCCAGATCGCCCCCAGGCGCACGCCCCCCCCCCCCGACGACATTGTCCCCTTTGGGCCTCGCCGTGGCCAGCGGCTTCGGCGACGGGAGCCGGCGATCGCTTGGTCGTAAATAACGGGGCGGCGCGGGGCGGCGCGGGGCGGCCCGCGGGGCGGGCGCGCTGTGGGGACAGGCGGGCTGGCGCGGGGGGGGGACGTGGGGAGTCCGCGGGACACCCGAGATTTACGCGCGCATCGGCCGCGGGCGGCGCTGCCGCCGCCGGCAGATTTATCTGCGCTCTCGCGGCGGCGTCTCCCAATTACAAACGCTGCGGCGATGCGGTCGCGATAGCGGTGACGTACGTCCCCGCGCCGCGCCGCGCCGCGCGCTCGCCTCGGCCGCCGCGGCGACGGCGGCGGTGGCGGTGGCGGCGGCTGCTGCCGGGAGCCCCGGCGCCCGCTCCGGCCCGCGCAGACAAATTCGACTCTCAGCGAAGACGGCGGCCGCGAATACGGAGATTAGAACGCTGCTGGCCGCGGTAATCCGCGTCTGTGATTTCAAGCGGTGAGATTCACCGGATGATCGAGTGTGAAAGGATTAATATCAATCAGTTGTAAAATAAAAAATGATTACAGTCAATTTATTTATTAATGTTGTCGTTTCGATCTCTAAGTGTGAGCCCCTCTTCATTACGTTACTTTTCGGAAAATACATAGATGTGTTACAAACAGACTTTTTTTGAACAATTAGTATATTAATGAAAATTATATGTTTAAATTTTTGAAAAAATTCAGAATCTATCATTAAATATAAGTATGTAATTAAAGAAATACGTGCAACTATTTTAAGTTAACACCGCACGTATAACTTTGTCAATTCAACCAATTCAAACATCTCAATTTTACTCTATCGTTTATTTTACAATTGATTTACCAGATGATTTCATGAACTCATTGTTTGCCACAGCGTGTGTGTTGTAACAATTTATTCAGGGAATACATCGGTCAGCCTTACGGCCGGCTCTACAGATAATTGATGTCTGATTCCAAGCTTAAAATGTAAAGAGTGGGGAAATCCATATATCACCAGATAATCACTAAGAGACAATATGTCTTGAAGTTATGACTTATTAATCGTATGTAGAGATGCACTTTTCGAAGGAATGAAGTTGATATCTGTTTTTTGTTCTCAGGAAGGGTGGGTTATCGACGCCTTGGTTGTAGAAGGACGGTCCTTTATGTTTGGCAGGTGGTTGGTAAGACGTTTGGTAAGAACTTGGAGATGTAAATGATTTGATCTCTTACGGGTTTTAGGCTGAAATCAGAGTGAAGAATTGTGTTCCTGACAAACCATGGGGCTGCGGAATATTCTGCTTTAGAATAGTGAGTCTTGTTTAGGTGAGCTGTTGCTGAATGGCACCAGATCGCTACAATTTGTATTGGGGGAACGCGAGACTCACCTCCGACAGCCAGACATTCTGAGAAGGGTCTTTTAAATTTATTTATCCTTGTCGATAATACATTATCTTTCAAAGAGTTGAAGAAACTACGATAACAATTGCAGTTTATGAGGGAAAATTTGTAAAATCTTTTGTAAAATCCATGGTTATCTACAAGAAATTCCGTCAATCATATTGTTTCAATTGGATTTCTTATTATTTATAGCGTAACTGTTTTAAAGTTTAAGTTATGGCTCCTTCAGTATTTCAACATAGACCGAAAACTCCGACAAAACATGTTATTTGGAGAATGTTTTGCGCAAATATAAACTCGAAAAGAAATTAAATTCATAAGTTAAAACAAAAGCAACCATCACCTTTTGTCCTACGTCACGCAAATTTTATCCTACAGTAAAAAAGCTCGTGCTTGTTTAGATTATATAAAAAACGTTTCACTTGCGTTTACAATTTTTATCTCTATCTCTGTCTGTCCGAGGTAATTTCTGTAAAGTCTCAACCAATTTTGATGCAGTTTTCACTGGAAGGTAAATAATGTTTTTGGGGGCATAACTCTAACTCTCGCATAAAGTGCGCACTCTTTCAGTTTTTCGCCAACATCCCACCAATATCTTCCTTTCAACTGCTTTCCAATGAATTCAGATAACGCAATTACGCTTTGAGTAATTAAATGTGAAAATTGTTTCTGGACGTTCGCCAGGAGTGTACAGTACAACGATGCAACTGTTTTCGGCTATCCATATCAACGATGGTGTTACCAAAGAGAATCGTAGAAATCGCAGGTCGGAGCGGGGAGGAATCAGGTGATGCAAAGGCCGGCCATGGTGAAGCTAAATAGATGAGGTGGGTCGGGGTAAGGTCTGGCGAGAAAGAGAATTACAGGCCCCGGCGGATCAGGGCAGGGTAAGGCGGCAGTACTCGAAACATAGAATGGATTCCTTTTTTCTATCAAACAGAGGATTGTGATTAATAAATACACGGGCAACGTGTGGTATTCAGCTAGTTTTCATTAATGATGAAATTACTGTTCTTTTTCAGGGTTTAAATTTCGTTCTTATAGGCTACTTTGTTTAGAAACAAAATATTCCAATGGAAAATGAGACAAAATTAGTGTTCAGTGTCAAGGATGCTCATGGTTTGGTTGAGAGACACATATTCCTACACTTTTTTTCAAATCATTTCTGATGAATTAAATCATTCATCCATCTAGGAAGAGAAATTAAACACATCCATTCACATTGTGAGTTATGTTTTTGAAAATAATTTAATATAATACAAAGTTAGCCAAAACACATCATAATAATTCAACATTCATAATATGTTAATAAATAAGACTTTCCTACAAGATGACAATTTTTATGTAGAAATAATTACCTCTCATAATAATTCAATCAATCAGGAATGCAATATCTTCCGACAACGTAATACACTAATAGAGACTGAAATCACTATTAGTGACGAATCTTCAATGCCCTGGATTGAGTGAGTTTATCCATCTCCTTGAACAGTATTCAATTAGACCTGTCGATAGTTACTAGAATCACAGTACTTTACACCTATGTACAAATTTATATCCTTATTCAATAACATTATTAGTTCTGGACTGTTCTATCTTACACTGACATTTTCGATTATCTTAAATAGTTCAAATCATATCCATGATTATAAATAATATTATATTATAAATAATAAGTTTTGCGCTCATGGATCCATGGTCTATTTAAATACTCACGCAAAAATCAGCTTGGAAATGTAACATAATGAAATCCTTGGCAGTTAAAATGGCTATAATCCTGTAACCGTTGGTAAAATTATCGAACACAAAGTAAATAAATTATTTATCAATAACAATAATTCCCCAATGTTCACCTGACAAAATTAAACCTTCTTTAGCATGCTATATTTTGATGCATCATTTTAACGGATAGGCAATGGCCTCTAAAATGTTAAATATTCATGTTCCGTCAGGACGATGAATAAACGCAACAACTTTTTCCCAACAATAAAGATTCCATTCCCAAAGAAGAACAGTGATCCGAATGCCAAAGCAGACCTAGGGCCTTCGAGGTCGCGGGTGGCCTCCTCTCAGTGCTGGAATCTTTTTAGGAGTTTAGGAGTTCAGTTCCCGAGTGTCTAGAAGATTTCAATATCACACAAGTTACCAGAAAGTACAAAAAGATTGGAAGGATTATGGTTTAGAGGTGATACTTGAGGGGCTGGGGATGACCAACTGCCGAAAATATACTACATATCTTACGCGAGATTCCAACTCACGGTCTTGATATCTTGGGAACAACTAGCCTCACACCAATGCTACCATGTCGACTTGTTAATACATATTAACGTTCATAGTAATTACTCAATAGAAAAATACATTACATTCAAATTAAACACTATGTTTTATACGTCGAGTTAGACTCAATTATTATTGTATAAACATATTGACAAGTTTTTACTTAATTTCGGAGACACCTAATTTGTTTAATGATTTATAATTAAATGAATGAAAAATATCCCTGAGTTTTATTTTTATATTATTTTTTTAATTTATTTATGTTATATCTGAGAATGTTCTTTAAACGTAATTTGTCTCATTATTTACAGGATAACTGTGAACAAAAACATTATAAAAATATAAAAGAGACATTAATAGTTTCATAGAATTTTAGTGACCTTACAAATTACTAATATCAGATAGCTCAAAAAACTTTTAACTCGTGTATTTCAGAATAAAATTTCGCGAAAAATCTGCAAGATCCATGCAGATCCGACTCAAATCCAAAATGGTAGTATGTAAGGGTTAACAAGGACGTACTCATACTCGTGTATACATCAATATTTGATATTCCTTTGGTTGACAAAGTTGAGGGATGATGAAGTAAACAGAGGATTTATAAGCATAATTAATTTGAGGATACGGTTTAGCAATACTCCCAGGAAATGATGTCATTAGCTCTTACACGATTAGTAATAAAGTGATTCCCTTAAAGAACCTATTTGGTTGCTTTTGGAAGGTATGAACTTTTTAAGCATATTCGTGTGACGTAACAAGGATTCGAATTTTTTATTTAAAATGAAATCAATAGCTTATATATACATGGAGAGAGTGAGGAAGATAGCACATTCTCCACTGCAGAAAATTCCATACTGACTCACGCACCTAATGAACTTTCAAGTGACCGAGAATTCAAGGTATTCGTTCCGGCCGGCGTCGGAAAACCACAAAGAAGTGCAACTGCGAGGATGTTCCACTCGTGCGCGGAACGGCAGAGAAAAGCCGCCTCGCCGCCTCGCCGCCTCGCCTCTCTTAGTGTCAGCGAAGCGCCGCTGGTGACGAGTAGGTCAAGAGCTCTCTGATGCCATCGCAGAATCTCATGAATACGAGTCCGCGCAGGAATTCCACTCTGGAGCTCCCCTCGTGCACGCAGCCCTCCTCCGCCTCCGCCCCCGCCCCCGGCCCCGCCCCCGCCTCCGCCTCCGCCACCGCCCCCGCCACCGCCACCGCCACCGCCCCCGCCCCCGCCCCCGCCTCCGCCCCAGTCCCCGCCTCCGCCCCAGCCCCAGCCCCGCCTCCGCCTCCGCCTCCGCCCCCGCCTCCGCCTCCGCCTCCGCCCCCGCCTCCGCCACCCCCGCCCCCGCATCCACCTCCGCCTCCGCCCCCGCCTCCGCCTCCGCCTTCCCCTCCGCCTCCGAGGTCCTCGCAGAAGCTGCGGCATCCGCCAGCACTGGAGGGGAGCACCGGAAACAGCTCGCTGATACCTAAATGAGAATTAACAAACCGCATCCTGCGATCACCCTATCTGATGAATAATTCGGATTTTTAGGCTCTAAAACCTCCCAGTTTAAGTGCTTAAAATAGGATCTTAAACGGAGAATATAGGCGTTATAATTTGTTGGATAATAAAAAGTTAAGACAAAAATTACGTGTTAGAATGTATTTTATTTTACTTCAAGACGTTTTTATTAGTATTATTATTTTTGTTTAATATCAAAAGCTTAATTAATGTAATGCCTACCTGTTTGGAGCAAGCTACAAAAATTAGTTGACGGTCACTTGAGAAAGCAATTGCATTCGCGTATTCATTGACGGAGAAGAGCGTTTAAACTGTTAATTTTCGGAATCCTAGAAATTTAGAGAATAGCTTACAAAAGCTCATTGACAAACTGTAAGGGAAGAGAGATGTAAATTGTTTTTTTTACGTACACGAGAATTTTGAATAAAATTCGAGTGTTGACTTAACTAGGATCTTTCGTGAAGAAAAAAAACTCCATTTTCAGAGGAGTATATTTCTGTTTAATGGCTTCCTTAATTATTTTGCCTCTCTTCTGCACTCTTTCATGGCTTATTTAAGGACCTAGTTAAGCTTACGACATCCGCGAAGATGACCATGAAGCTGGAACGATCTCGAACTTCGAATAAAAGAAGTGGAGTCCGTTTCATTTAATCTCTATTAAGATGTTTAGCACTATACGCACAGGTGTCTTACTAATTTTCCGTTTCGAAGAACATATTGAGACATCTTGAGAGAGAGCGAGAGAGAGAGAGAGAAAATGCACTGCCATCTGGATATAAAACAGGCTCAAGAAAATACGGGGAAAATACGGATAAAAATATATGCAATAAAGATATTGAAAAAAAGTATGTTTTATTTTTTGATGCGGCGTAAAATAGTTTAAGCCTTCTGTTTAGTGTTAAAGATAAACGCTGTTGAAAATACTGCAATATTTGACGAATTCTGAAATAGTTGCACAAAATATCATCTAATGACTTTCTTACTCCTTCCAGATTAATCCAATGCATGGACTTTAAAAAATATAAGCAGTTTTTATTCGTTGTATTTTAGTAACATCGGGCCATTCCATAATAATTTTGTGAAACTAAAGAAATAGATTTTTCGACCAAGAAGCAACACAGTTAGAATTGCATTACATTTCTGGAATGGAAATGTTTTGTGTGCTTAGCCTACTCTAGATAAATCGTCTTTAACAGCCTAATGCTTTTTATGTCATTGCGATTGTGGCTACTTTGCATGTTTTCCATGAATATTCAAATTGGAGGAGAAGCCAAACGTAAGATAATTGTGAGAATAGTGCTCTTCAACTCCAACAGGAGATGTAAGACACTTGATACTATTCTACTTTTAAATTGCATTCGCAAGTTCGAAGTACCCAGAGAAAAATTTCGTTCATTTATATAGAATTATTCTTGGAAAAAATAATCTATTTATGATTTAATACAAATGAATGATAGTTTCATTAAAGATTCGAAAAAAGCAAATAACAAATGTGTGTACATTGAAGCTTTTATTACCCGGAATCGATCTATCACACTATTTCGCAACGAAAATTATTTGAATGAATTGAATTGAAATAATAATTATTGACGTACTCATATCTCTAACCTATAAATTCGGAGCGATTTAATTAATTTAATCAATTGATTTTAAAAGCCTCTGCCTGGGAGCCTTCCTGTCGCAAGACATACGGTTCGTCGGAAGCAGTGACGAGTATGAGAATTCAGTCGAAAAGCGCAGTATGAGAATATGCGGAGTAACACAACCAAATGATTGCGGGGTTCAGTCAAAATCGAATTTGTTTCATTATGTTGTTTTTCAGAGTTCCTGAGTACGTAACGAAACCAATGAACTTTCCCAAAAAAACGCAGGTTGAAAAGTTTATTTCAACTTTCGCGCGCACCGAAAATTAGTAATATACACGTGTTCTTAATTGCTGTGAGGTACTTACTATCAACACGGTTAGGCAGTAGTTAAATACTTGTATTTGGAATAATTGAATTGAATTGATGCCTTATTTTACGTAGCGAGACTGAGACCTTGAGGCTTGGTCTTCCGTCTCACCCCGCAAATTTCGTCAAAATGTGTATTTGTAATAAATTTTGTATTTGAAAAACTATTTATATGTTTTTTTGATCATGTATTTTGGAGATATATTTCAATACACAAAGTAGAAAATAGGTGTATTTAAAAAAGAAATACTTAAAATACTTTAATAAAAATAAAATTAGTTGATCTTGGTTTTACTTTTATTTCAAAGTTTGTGAAACAATTACCGCAGATATACTTCAATTCTTTTTGTTTACTTTCGTTGATTTTTGGGTTTAATTACATTAAGAATATAAGTTATTGATTAGAAATTTGTATGGCTGTTAATTACTAATTTATTGCAATTGAGAATTACAATATATTACAATAAAAGACATATAATACAATTGTTTTTTCTGCATTTCCAGAATTTCAAGAATTTTAAATACGTATGTAGTTTGTAAATCAAAACCTAATGTATTTTAGTTTTGGGGTATGTATTTAAATAGTTATTTACAATGTTCTTTGGCGAAATATTTAAATACTACATTTGAAGTATTTTGCCTAACCAAGTCAACTTTGCAAATTATAACACATATTATATTTTAAACATTGCTTATTAATTTACGATTTTAATTTATTTATTTAAGGTAGCTCTATAATTGACCGCAAGCATTATCTAGTTCTATAATTTACATTGATTTAAATTAGTCTACATTTTAATTATTCTACACAATGGTCATTAATAAACAAAAAATAAAGTTGATGTATTTTTTTCAATAAATAACTTACATTTAAAAACTGAAACGTTATTCGCATTGACATAGAAATTAGATTAAAATTATATTACATACTCCTTGATAATGAATTGATCTCGCACAACTTTCGGTATTTTCATTCTCCGTGGTGTCTCGTTTCAGTCATTATCTAAATAATGGAGGTTCTACTCTATCGTTAAAGAAAATGATGTATCATTCCTGCGAATTCTTCGCCTTCTAAGTATAGTGAAGTTCGTGTAGAGTCGTTGAGGTTCTTCACTCCAGTGCGTCGCCAGGGCACGTGGCGTCGGATGCGCATTTATTAGATCCTTGTAAGGTGCTCGAGGAGGCGGGCGGGGGCGGTGCCTCCTTCGCGTAGCAGCGCTCACCAGGGGGAGCAGGGCGACAAGATGCTCACTCAAGGCCCGGCGCCAGCCACGCGGCGCTCGACGAGCAACGCGGAGCGCGCGCTCAAGGCCACGTTGCGGACGCGGCGCAACGGAGATGAAGGGACGACGGACTAGGTTTAGCAGAAGAGATCGCCGGGGGTTGAGGCAGAAGACCGAATGAAGCAGCCGCAGAGGAGAGGTTCGGCGGGGGCGGCGGGGGCGGCGGGGGCGGCGGGGGCGGCGGGGGCGGCGGGGGCGGCGGGGGCGGCGGGGGCGGCGGGGGCGGCGGGGGCGGCGGGGGCGGCGGGGGCGGCGGGGGCGGCGGGGGCGGCGGGGGCGGCGGGGGCGGCGGGGGCGGCGGGGGCGGCGGGGGCGGCGGGGGCGGCGGGGGCGGCGGGGGCGGCGGGGGCGGCGGGGGCGGCGGGGGCGGCGGGGGCGGCGGGGGCGGCGGGGGCGGCGGGGGCGGCGGGGGCGACTGGAACGATGGAAACAGCGGAATCGACGGAGAAAATAGAGCGAGGCGACCGGGAATCACAGGATGATGAAGAAATCGGAACGCCAGAGGCGAGGCTGTGGGGGAGGGATGGCCAACACGCAGCGTAAGCGTTAAACGAGGTTGATTGGACGATCCGAAGTTACGAATTGAATCCTTGCACCTGCTTATTTATTTTTTTAAAGAATGTGCTTCTATACGACATAATTCAACCTCACTCACGAACGTTAGTCAATAGAAAACCGTTTCTAATATCTGAACTCTCGCACGAAAGAAATGGGTGCATGGTACGTAAACTGTTCAATACCCCTTCTGTAGGTAACGAGGGGTAACGAGGCGAACGATGGGAACGTGGTAAAAGTGGGAGCCATGAACGGCAGAGATGAGACAGAAAGCAGGAGTGGAATAGAACAACTGCTGAGGTGAGCGACAACCGATATGTTTACGCCCTCTATTCAACGAAAACGGGGTGTCGGTGATGTTTGGAATGAGGGCATTTGCGGCTATGAAGAGAAATTGAGGTTGTGTGGGTGATAGAATGGCTGAAATGTGGGATAGTCGTGGATATGGGAATGTTGGGACTGCATTGGCCATCAGGACGACCGCATGGGTGATTACGGGGATGATCGTCACGACGACGGGGGCGACGGGGAGAACGGAGATTACGGGGATGATGGTTATTCTGACCAGGACGACGATGACAGGAATGTCGGGTATGACGGGGGTGACGAGAACGACAAGGCTCACGACGGTGACTGGGGTGACCGGGGTGTGGGGATGTTGGGTCGGAGAGAGGGCGGGCGCTGGCTGCAGGCGTCGAGGCGGGAGGCGGAGGGGCTGCAGAGCACAGGGAGGGGGGGGTTGGAGCGAGAGGAGCAGCCAGCAGCCATTTCCGGCGCGTGATGTATGGTGGGAGCCTGCACCACCACGCGAGGCGCAGGCGCGGGCGCGGCCCCACGCGTGAGGCGACCGCAGCGCCGGCGCCAACCGCCGCCCACGTTGCGCCTTCGCTCGCGCTCCAATTTCATGGCTCTCGTCAAGCTCTGCCATTGCCTCTCTCCAGTAGCGGCACTATCAATTTATCATGTCAACAAATATTTGCTAAGTCAAAGGTTCACGATCAAGTGGCTGAATTGTTTATGTTTGGACGCCTGTTAAAATGTCATGTAAGGGGTTGTTTAACTTCGGAAATATTTTTGGTGATTCTGTAGTTTCAGTTGAAGTTGGCTGACATCAAGAAATGTGTAAAAAGATTCACAAAGACAATACGTTTTAATAACATTTTTACCGACTTTTCAATTGGAGTGTGTTGTTGAAATCAATCTAGCGGTTACATTTTTTATGTGCGTGTGTTATAAAAATATCTACGTTAGTTCAATGACAAAGAAACTACCAACACTAGCGTAATAGATAGTTTCGTTAAGAAACTAGATGCAAGTATGTATCATATTTACCTCGCCTGTTATGTATTTTATCTCATCTTAAACTCCCTCAGAATTTGTTTGTAACGTAAACACTGGGAAGTACAATTTCCTTAACTACATTCATCAGATCTACATTTTGAAAGCGCAGGTATGTTCCCTAGCACAACATCCTTTGAAATGGCTCCACAAAGACGAAAGTTGTAAATTATAACTTATTTAAATTGCATGACAATATAACTCTCATGTCTTTAAAAAAATGATTTATTCGTTTAACAGTAAATGAAGTATTTTGCACAAAACTGTAATTATTGTACAAAAATATGCAAAAATGTTGTGTTTTGATAGTATTATTTTTAGCACACAAAGGAATTCCCTTTATTTCTACGAGTATGAGAGTAACTTTTATAAAAATAATTACTATTAATTTTAAAAGTTCTAAACACACCTCCGTATACCCATAAAGCATTTACGTTATTCTTCGTTAATTAAACCGATTCAATAACACATTTCATTTCATTATTAAACACCACGAAATAAGCTACCGATTTGTCACGTAGACACTCGTGATATCACGAGAGATTACCAACTTTTCATCCTCATCCCATGTAGCAGCAAGAGAGTTATTTACGAAACGATTCACGTGCGAAGTCGACTGAAACGCGCACACCATAAGTCAGGCGCATAAAAAGCCGAGGAGAAAATAGGCGTGTCCGGTGCGAGAATATGCTGTGATGGGGCGCAAATGACCGTCGCGTCGCGACGCCTCACGTCACGCCACACGGGCGGCCGGGGAGGAGCGGGGAGGTGAGGAGCGGGGAAGGTTGGGTGGGATGGGAGGAGCGGGGAGGGGCGTGCTGAGCGTACGCTTAGGGAGGAGTGGGCGGGAAGAGTTGGCGGGTGGGCGAGACAGGATGGCGCGAGGTGGGGGGAGGGGGACGAGGTGGGGCGAGGTGGGAGGAGGTGGGGGGAGGGGGACGAGGTGGGGGGAGGGGGACGAGGTGGGGGGAGGGGGACGAGGTGGGGGGAGGGGGACGAGGTGGGGGGAGGGGGACGAGGTGGGGGGAGGGGGACGAGGTGGGGGGAGGGGGACGAGGTGGGGGGAGGGGGACGAGGTGGGGGGAGGGGGACGAGGTGGGGGAGGGGGACGAGGTGGGGGGAGGGGGACGAGGTGGGGGGAGGGGGACGAGGTGGGGGGAGGGGGACGAGGTGGGGGGAGGGGGACGAGGTGGGGGGAGGGGGACGAGGTGGGGGGAGGGGGACGAGGTGGGGGAGGGGGACGAGGTGGGGGGAGGGGGACGAGGTGGGGGAGGGGGACGAGGTGGGGGGAGGGGGACGAGGTGGGGGAGGGGGACGAGGTGGGGGGAGGGGGACGAGGTGGGGGGAGGGGGACGAGGTGGGGGGAGGGGGACGAGGTGGGGGGAGGGGGACGAGGTGGGGGGAGGGGGACGAGGTGGGGGGAGGGGGACGAGGTGGGGGAGGGGGACGAGGTGGGGGAGAGGGACGAGGTGGGAGAGGGGGACGAGGTGGGAGAGGGGGACGAGGTGGGGGAGGGGGACGAGGTGGGGGAGGGGGACGAGGTGGGGCGAGGTGGGGCGAGGTGGGGCGAGGTGGGGCGAGGTGGGGCGAGGTGGGGCGAGGTGGGGCGAGGTGGGGCGAGGCGAAGCGGGGTGGGGTGGGGCAGGACGTGGTGGGAAGGGGTGGGTGGGCGTGGGGTAGTGCGGCGAGACGGTGGGGTGGGCCGCGATTGAGCGTTTGCGGAGGATGCGGCAGGGCAGGGAGTATGTGGCAGAGCGGGACACCGAGGTGTGGGGCGGTGCGGGGCCGGGGGGGGAGAGGCTGGGCCAGACGAGACGGAGCGACGTGGATTGGGAGGGCGGGACGGAGGCGGTGCAGGGTTGAGCGGGGGCGGGATGAGCAGGGAGGATGCGGTGGAGTGGAGCGGGGCGGGGGGGGGGTGTGGCGGGGCGAGATGGTGATGAGGTGGGAGGCGCGTGGCAGAGCCAGAGGATGGAGCTTGCGGGTGTTAATTGACCGAGGGCTCACCGCCATCGCCGTTGCCACGCTCGCTGGCGCCGCCTCTTTCTCCCAGCACTCGAGGCGCTGTCGCTTGCCAAAGTCGCCCCCGCACAGCAGTCGGCAACGAATTGCTTGCACTCCGCGCGGACACTATGTCACCAAGTATCCCATTACTTGTATCAGCAACCTCTCCAAATGTTTGCATCACCTGTTATTATTGCAGTGTTGTCAACCATATTTCAAAAAATCTATTATAAGAGTAAGCTATTTCGTTTATAGCACATATTGTTGATGAATCAGGAATTATTTTTAGACACAGACTACGAGTGATGATTCATAATTTGCAATGTTGAAGTCATTCTTACATGCTTCTCAAGTTATTAAATTTTCGCGGCAGTATTGTAGCAAAAATTGTCATTATCAATAAAGAGAACATTGCGGATTCTATAGTTATGTTGGGTACTATTGTCTCCGACATTAGTTTATCACACATTTCCATTACACTACATCACATTCACTTTCACGACAAACAACCACATATGTTCTTCTATTCATACAATCCACTTCCATTAAACTCAGAAGTGTTAACTGAAAGACTTGTGTCCGGCGCTCCAACTGTTGTCCCGTCTTGCAACAGTTCGCGCGCAGCAAATCTGGGGACCGTGAGGCGGCGCGCGTCTCGACACGGCCATCGCGGACGCAGCTCCCGGGCAGAGCACCGGGGCGTGAGAGCGCTTGTGCGCCCGCCCGCCCATCACTCCGCCCCACCCAGACCACCGCCCGCACCCTGCCCTTCACGCTCCCACGCGACCCACTCGCCCCCGCTCTGCCCCCCGCCCCACCCGCTTCGCCCTTCCCGCTCCGCCCCGCCCGCTCGTAACCCAGACTCGCCCACCACAACGTCCCATCCAGACCACCGCCCGCGCCCTGCCCCTCCCTATCCCACGTGCACCCCCGCCCCACCCCACCCTCTCTGCCCTTCCCGCTCCGCCCCGCCCGCTCATCACCCAGCCCCGCCCACCACAACGCCCCACTCAGCCCACCGCCCGCGCCCTGCCCCTCCCACTCCAACCCGCCCACGCTCTGCCTCCCCACGCCCCCGCCCCACCCGGTCTGCCCTTCCAGCCCTGCCCCGCCCACTCCTGCTCCACTCACCCCAGCACCGTTCCGCCCACCTCACCTCCGCTCCCTCCCGCCCGCCAGCCATTAGCTCGGCCCCGCCACCCGTTCTCACTTCTCCCCTCCTCCCGGCCGCCCCCCCTCGCAAAGCGGCAGTGGGGCGAGCGCCGGCCTAGGAAAATTATGAAGACGAACAGGTGAAATGGAGTAGTATAAGAGATGAATGGTGATGACCAGAAATATTGATTTTTTAATTGACCGGGTGACAGTTTCCAAGCCCTACGGTCAATAGTTAAGTACGTGTTCTGCATGTTGAATCTCAAGAAGCTGTATTCCTCCCCGGATGGAATAAGAGATCTGATGCCGACCTACACGTCAGCATGCAGAATATTTCCACAACGCAGTAACGCTCTAGCGCTTCCATTTGCCAATACGTCCCACAGTGGGGCAGCGCTCTGCCCCGATCAACCATTAAAGCGTCCTATTGGTCTCCTGCCCTGTATGTAGTGCATGTAGTCATGTGCGATGTACTGCATGTTAGTGAAAGTGTTAAGGGAAAGATGTCGGTACAAGGACGAGGTAGCCTATTTGAAAGGATACTCCTCCGGCATTCGCCTGGCGTTTACTGAAGATATATCGAAAAACTAGCAATTGAAGCAGTCAATTGATAGAACTCATCTCCCGACAGTGGATACCCTTGACCCAGCTACCGTCAAAATATCTGCCACTGTCCGGCCTAAAACCCTAGGATATTCCGGAGCAGTCTCTGCAGTGGAAGCAGATGTCCTGAATAAATTCAGCCGGTTTTAAAAAAAAGAAATTTCGAGAAAAAATATGAAAAAGAGGATATCGAGAAGAGGATACGATATCGAAACAACATTACAAGACCGATACAAATTACGAAAATAACAAATGAAAGTAATAACTGGTATATTTTCATAAACTGGGGAAGAACAAAAGTTACGATTTCTGTCGTACGTCCGTTGCTGATAACAGAATCGAAAAGCAAAAGAGGTAGTATATTAATGAAATGTAGAAAAACTAGAACAATGGTTCCCAACAAACGACAGTTAAAGAAATATGGAACTAATTGAATACATACATGCACACAACTCGTAATCGTAATGGAAAGTCAAGAGAATGTTATATCGGCCGTGATCTGAAAATTACATCAAATACAATAGAGACTTAGTGTTTTTTAATAAAACCATGACGTCACAGCCGACTCCGACTCCGACTCCGACTCCGACTCCGACTCCGACTCCGACTCCGACTCCGACTCCGACTCCGACTCCGACTCCGACTCCGACTCCGACTCCGACTCCGACTCCTCCACACCCGGCGTCCGACCCCAAACGCAGCACCATTCGCGGAGCCGCCCGGTAGCCGCACCCGAGCGCCGCTGCTGAGGCGGGCGTGCGTCCCCGCGCCGGCTGTCTGCGCCGCGCGGGCGTTTGTTTTTAACCGCGTCCGCCCCCCGCGCCACCTCCTCCTGCGCCGCCGCCGCCGCCGCCGCCGCAGAGGGGCAGATCGCCCCATTAATTCCGCGCGTCGCGCCGCCGCTGCCTCGCACTGCGCGTTCTGTCTGTAAATTAATCACACGCGTATACATATGAATGCCCGGAATGAGTAATGTGCGTTCGCCCTTCGGAAAAAGTCCGCCAGATGCAGCAGCGTTCGCTCGGGAGGAGGCTGAGGGCGGACGAGACGCCGGCCGTGGAGACACAGTGGCCGGAGAAATTTGTCGCAGCAAGGACATAACCTCGGAATCTAATTAAGAATAAAGACATACTCTAAGCAAGTGCGCTGTAATGAAGAGATTAACAAAATTATTATTATAGGCCTGCAAATTGTCATATTTCCGTTCGTTATAACCCTGTTCAGGTGGATGCATGTATCGTAAATACTACTTTCTAGATTCAATGCGCAAATGTTAACATTAATGTTACGTTTCAGCAGTCTTTTAAGAATATTTCACTATTTGTACACGCGTTTTAATGCTTGTTTGTTACCACGTATGTAAAAATACACATAGAAAGAGAAATATTATAATATTTCTCTTTCTATTATAAATTCATTTTTGTCAGATGCATTTCAAGCATTTATGACAATGAGATTGAAGTAAAACGCTAAATATTCCTTTAGGAAAGCCATCAATATATTTTCTGAGGAAACTAATCTGTATGTAGCCTATTATCTCCAATCTGTTCACAAGATGACGACAAATAATTAGAGTTAACCCCTTCTCGCACTCAACTCTCATAGAGTTAATGATTTTGATTTTTTACGTGGTAAATGACGTTCACAAAGAACAACCATCAATTGAAGTTAACCACTCTATTCCTTCGTCTCTTTTGCCACCTCATTTCCACTTTTCCCCATCATTTCACTCCACTGTGTTTCGAAGCATATACTTTATATCTGTCCTTTCTCTGTATCATTCCTTGGTCTCCACTAACTTCATCGATTGGTTATTTCGTCACTATCATCACACAAGATTGAATTGGCACAGTCACATCTCATCCAAAGTAAACAAAACCAATAGAGATTAGTTATTTTACGTCCGATTCTCAATCGCAACTCCTCTTTAAAAATGCATTCCTCTTTAACTTTACACATTCTTCGCCCAATAAAACTTTCCCACGCCCGGTATGTATATCAGCTACCCAAAACACATTAATTAAATTATAAATCTTCCAAAATAATGTTTACAATAATAGTAAATGTTCCCAGGTTTGTCTGCAATAAGACATTCCTCAACGACCTTTTAGTAGAACCAATTACTTTATTACAAAACTGCTACAAAATTTCTACAAAAATATAAATCACAGACAAGGAACAGTCATGTTCGAAGTAGAAACTGACCAACCTCCAACCTCCCACCTACGATAAAAACTCTCATTTCAATTTTTTCTTCTACATCTCTCTGAAATATAAGGATAGAAATTTGTTTACATTTACCTGTCAACTGTGTCACCTACCGTATTCTTTTCTTAACCATTGCCATCGTCCTCTGACGATTGTTTTCAGAATTGTCCTCTCAAACGTGGTTGACGGTTCCAGCTAAGAAGATTACTATCAGGGTGGTGACAACAAGTTACCCCTTCACGCCTCGCTTGTACAAAACTACTCGACGATCAATTGAAGAGCCTTGCGTCTGAACGTTGCACTGTCTGACATTTTGTCCCCACTTATTTAAGGTCGCTTTTCAACTACTAAGATCTCCACGCAGCCGGCGTCCGACACGATAGTGGTTGCTGTATATGAACCACTTTAAATTTACACTGGCGGTTACGGGAACGGTATACAGGCACACTCATGCCCCGGACGGGGTTCGAATCATAAGGCTTGAGACAGATACGGCTCATCAACCTTAGCGACCTCCAGGCCGGCACTGTCTGTCATTGTAAAACAAAATTGAATTTCTTAAAAAACCCTCTGCCCTTTGAAAGTGCGCTGTCGTCCACTGTGCAGCGCCGCCGCCCCCCGAGCCCGACGGACGCGCTGCCAGCGGCGGGGGCGGGGGCGGGGGCGGGGGCGGCTGACGGGGACGTCTCAATCTGCGGGCGCAGGCGTCGCGGCGGCGCCGCCGCCGGCGTCGTCGTCGTCGACTCGCCTTCGCTGTAAATTACTCGCGACGAAGGCGATTTGGCCCGGGCCGCTTTGCGGGTTACCTTCCATGAGGAATAGCCTACGCGACGCGCCGACGCTTGGGGTAATCGCCCAGATGCTTCCTGCAAGGAGGTACAATGACTGTGGTATGCCGTGTTTATGGATACATCTTTCACCCCGGTGAATAAGCTAGGAAGTCATGAATGTTTACATTTTACAGGATTTTACGGGCCAAAAAACAACTTTCAGCCGATGCTGTAAATTAATGATTTCAAAAGAAACCTACCCACAAATAGTTTAGTTTGAATATCACCTTCGTTTGAGTATCATTAATCCCTGATTTACGTCGGTTGAATGATGTTTTTGCTCACCCGTAAAATCTAAGTATTCTTGAATTATCAGCCAACCTGCTGGTCAGTGTAATTCAAAGCAAAAAAGTGTAGTGTAGTGTAGTGAAGTGAAGTGCGGTGAACGCGATCAATGCTCTTTTCAATGCTGCTTTTTGTCTTGTAATGTATTGTACGGTATTATTATTATTGTTATTATTATTGTTATTATTATTGTTATTATTGTTGTTATTATTATTGTTATTATTATTGTTATTATTATTGTTGTTATTATTGTTATTATTATTGTTATTATTATTGTTATTATTATTATTGTTATCATTCTTAGTATTATTATTATTAATGTAAGTGTTGTAATTTTTGCAATTATTGTCATTAACTGCCACCGGGTTATACCCAATTGCAGTTCTAATAAAATGTATGTATGTATGTATTGTATATACCGGGGTCGAACAACTCCACAATTCGCACGGCCTCGTCACCGCTGCGGATTGCGCATTTAGTAATAGGATTTTGTTGTGTATTGTGAAACGTTAAAGCAAGGGTAGATATTAATTAAAAGGGCAATGAAGGGCGAGTTAAGAACTAGAATCAGATCAAAAAATACTCTTATTTATCTCAATGATCGAAGATGTGCTCAAATTTGAATTGACTGATTTGTTTATCAAATACATAGGTTTTTCCTTTTTAGGCAAGTTTCACCAATATGCTATGATATTAAGTCCAAAATCTCAGAAATTGCATTAGTTGAATGTCACTGGTGTTACTTGAAGTCGCATTCTTAATTCATCTGAGCGTCTACTGAGACTCACAATGAATTTTATGGAGCTTCTTGTTAAAAATTCGGTTGCGATGATATAAAATGCTTTTCTCAAACAATGTAATTATTCACCCAAATAAACTCTAGAATTCCTATAATTTTGTAAAATGAAACATGCAGAGAGCTGATTGAACCAAGAAATATTTCTGTCGGTTTTAATGAAGCCCTGATAAATGTTGACGCTTAAGAACTACAGAAGAAATAGAAGAAGACCAACCACGCCTGTTTGTGCAATAGACCGTGGCAAAGGACCGTCGAATGAGTTTGGTCCTTGAGAATTACAAATGATTAATATCATTAAAGAAGAAAGTTATGTGGAGGCATCTGTTTTGTCGACTTCCAGCTATTCCGCTATCCTATAATTTTAGCTCGATTTTTTCTGGCTCAGCTACGTGTTCGGAGTCACAAATTAAACAAAGGCACCCGAAAAAGCAGGTAATGGTTCTTTGATGTGTCACGGCAACGATTCCTTTACCGCTCCTACCAATCATCAGAGGCAACTCCGTGGACGGGGACTCGTTCAGATCAAATGGCTGTGCCAGGAATTCTACAGCCGCCCACTTATTAAGTCAAGACATCTTTCAGATCCCCGCGCAATTTCTTAACGTGACCTCTGCCCTTTCACAGTCACTGCAATCAACACCTCCACATCCATTGCTGTCATAACTGCTGATTCCACAACATGCACAACCTGTTCTGGTATCAACAACTCTACACGAAGCCACTCAAGAGGAGCCTGCCTCCTTTGCAAAGTGTCACCCCGCCTGACCCGCGCCCGTGCCGTTCACAATTTCCATACTCCTCACCTCCACCGTCTGCGAGATTAATACGTCATCACCTGGACCCCCTCAACATCCACAACCTCAGCCCAACGCATCGAAGTAACCCAGGCCAACTCCACGCTTTCGCTGCCACCACAGCGCAGAAATTGCAGAGTGCAAATACAGGATAGACGATAACGGCACGTTCATTGAAACACAATCTGACCCCTGGAAGTTCAGTGGACAGTCACAGTCGGAACATTCAAGGCCAATGTGAAACGTAATTGCAAGAACACTTAACGTACTACAAATATTTGTTCCAATTATCGTAGGCAATATAAAAATAAAGCAAATAGCATTTCACCCGATTTCTGGAAAAACCTGTATACACCAGTGAATGAAATTTTGTTAAATCATTAAGGGCTTTAACTGTGTTTCGCTTTCAAGTCTTTTAAAGGAAAATTTTGTTTAATCTTAAGTAAAAAATAATCCACCGAGAATATGTTCCATCAATAATGATGTACTTTCCAATATTCACAAAAGCTTTGACAATCCATTGTCATATGCTCTCACACTCATTAGAAATATTCGATTAAAATATTTAAAACCATTGCCACTTACCTTAAGTACATACATACCTTCATTATGTACACTATTCATATTGCAATTATTTTTTCTTCATTCTCACGACACCTGCAGGGTCAACAGGCCACAGGTTATATTACAGAATGTCCAGGGATCAAACTAATATACTTCGAATTGAAGAAAAAATGACGAGTGTTAATTTGAATCTTACGTTCTTGTTGCTTCTGCAGTCCATTGGCGTTTTGCAAAAATTCGTAAAACACAACTACCTCGACACGCAACCTTTCTTCCTTCTACGCCAATACACCTTCGTCGACGGTCTACACCTTACTCAAACAAACTTCCTGATTCCAAACACTTCCTGAACGATGACATGCGGTCTGATCTGAAACAACTCAAATCAACAACTTTAGCCACCAGAAAGCGCTGCCTGCGCGGTAATCTCCCGCGATGTTGGCCGAAACCAGTCCGATCATCCCGCGGCAGGCCAGCTAGACGCGCGACCCTTGCGTCGGCCAGCCGCGAACGCGGGCCTTCCGAATCCCCGTGCGGGGGCGATGGTGGCGGTAACCGAGCGGGAACGCGGGCCGTCCGAATTCACTGGCGGCGGCGGCGACGTGATATGTGAACTGTATGTGACGTGTAGGAGAGAAGTATTATCCTCGCATGTTTACTTGAGCTCAAGAATCTCAACTTTTAAATATAAATAGTTGAAAGATGAATGAAAGTTTAATAATAATAATAATAATAATAATAATAATAATAATAATAATAATAATAATAATAATAATAATAATAATAATAATAATCGCCTCCGTAGCGCAGACGGTTGCGGCATCGTTTGGGCCGAGGAGTCTGCAGGTTCGAGTTCTGCGTAGACATCGTCGTATTTGGGATTGTCCCTTCACCCATCATCATCATCATCATCATCATCATCGTGTCATCTCATAATTCACACTTCAAGACGTAACAACCTTGTCGCACTGAAGAATACAGCTGAAAAGCTGATCCTGGAAAAATTACACACGTTAATTGTGTAGCGTGGTCAGTAATGGCCCATACGCTAATAATAATAATAATAATAATAATAATAATAATAATAATAATAATAATAATAATTACAACTTTTTAAAAATCGCGAGATTAGAAACATTCGAAAATAGACAATCTCGCTGCCGAGTGTTAGAACAATAATTTGTATCGGCAAACCAACCACAGATTTGAGTTATTAGTATTCGAACAAATTCCCTCGCCCCTGCTCCATTCCGAGCAAAAGGAGAGCTCAACAGAAAGAGCCCATACTGAAGCTACATTTATGTTGGAGAGACGGTGACGGCGTTGGCGGGGACCAGCCGCGAACGCGGGCCTTCCGAATCCCTTGGCTGCGGCGGCGGCGGCGGCGGCGGAGGAGGAGAGATGGCGGCGGAGGTCAGCGCGCGCGGCGACCGCAGCGCGGCCGGTAGCGACCGCCGCCAAATGGAGAAGCGGTGTTCGGCGCGGTGATCAGTCGCGCTGCCCGCCTGGAATGCTTTGGAGCCGCCGCCGCGCCGCGCCGGCCCCGAGGTCGCCCAGCGCCAGGCGTTTGTCTTCGCCTCCGCCCCGCCGCCCTCGCCCTCGCCCTCGCCCGCGCCGCCGCCGCTTCCAGCGCGGCCGCCCCAGCAACCTTCGCTGCCAGCGCCGACTTCCACGTCAAATCTACAGCTTCTAGTTTCCCCGCTCTCCCCGTCTTCGATGCTTTGTCACGTCTGTCTCTACCGAATCTCTTGGGCCGAGTTTACCGTTTCTTGCCGTTTACTGATTCCTGCTTCCTTTCCATTCCGTCTCTGGTTTTGCTTTCACCATCTCAGTACGTGTGACCGTACATCTCCCTATTTTGCCAGCACTCAAACCATCTCCAATGTACGTGAATATGGAAACATCTGTATTTTAATTATTGTGTTATCCCTCTCCAAGCACTCTCACTGCCACATCGCATTCCTTTCCCCATCTTTCATTTATCTGTGTCTATAAATACCGATTCCTCCCACGTTAGTTTCTACCCATTTCCATCCCATTTCGATTTATTATTATTATTATTATTATTATTATTATTATTATTATTTTTATTTCGATCTGTGTATTTCCACATCTCCGCAAGCGGCCCCCTGATAAGTCACTTCCGTCACCACTGCGGGCATTTCGGTCGCATCACCCCGTGGGCCGCGGCCTGCCCGCCGTTACATCGCTTCGCCATTCGCCGGGCAGCGGCCGCCGCGACCCGGAGGCGGATCCGCTCGCCGAGGCCGTGTCCCAGGCGGAACCGCCGCGCCGGCGAAACCTCCTCGGATGGCATTCCCGGATCACCCCGTGGAATCTGTTTTAGCGGCGCGCGTCGGAATCTCAGCTACTGGAAAGCCAGAGCCAACGTTCGCCGAGTGCTAGGTCGAATGTGGACTTCGATGTCGGTTCGGTATATTTAGCTTCTTTTTTTATGAAATGTCAAGGTCTTCTCGTGGCGTACGAGCATACACTGCGTCGCAAGTGGCTCTTGGCTTCTTATAAAAATCACTTCGCTGTTTATCTTCTCTACATCGGATGGCGGCGTGGAAGAGCGTAAATTAATCAATTCACTTTGTTACTAATGGATAAACTTTTGATAATTTATTACCATTTCATCGCAAAATAGAGGAATAACACACTTTTGTTTAATGATAATATATGAACACATTTTTGATTAAACGAATATATGTAAAGAACTCGTGGGGTGTTATTTAAGCACAAACTTCATTGCCATTGTACTGACTTGTGTAACAACGTTTTGCATTGATATAGAATATGTGGATAATATGAACAATATAGTTTTTGTCTGCATTACGTAGGTTTATCATTTTCTATTTACTTTATTTTCAAGTTGCAGGAAAATATTTTTTTCGTTACGGGTTTAGAGAAAAGAGAGAAATAGCTCAGAAACAACTGGTGAATAGACTTTTGATTTGACCTTTTTTTTACATTATTCATTTGCTTTTCAATCGTTAAATCTAAATAAATATCATTAAAATGAAAATACGTATTCATTCAGCATTTCTCCCATTCCTTCATATTTTAATATTTTTCTTTTCAATGCAACCATTCTTCCAATAAAAATGACAAATCGAGATGAGGGATCTTTCAAAGTGAAATGAGCTACGATCCCTTTAATATTATAACGTCTAGTAGCAGAAGAGAGAAAAAAAGAAGAAGAAACCGAAATAAATGAAGCAAATGAAGTAAATGAAGAATAAGAAAAAAATGAGAATAAAATGACGAAAGGCTAGAATGCGAAATTGAAGCAAACTGAAGGCGAAGGGACCAGTAATGATATCCGCCCCCTTCTCAGCTGTTGCTGAGCTTCATTAATTCCGAAAGCCCTTTCTCGCTGCCAGTTGACGGCAACGAACCTGATAACGGGCTTGACACCCACCCAGCCGCCGCCGCCGCTCCGAGTTCCCGTCTCCGGGCGGCGGGCGGGGCAACCCGTCTCGGGGCGAAGACAGACGGCGTCGGGGGCGGGGGCGGAGGCGAGGGCGAGGGCGCGGGCGCCGACGCGGAGAAGACGCCCCCGGACCGCCCCCGCGTCGCGCGCAGGGCAGCTGCGCCGCCCCGCCCCGCCCCGCCCCTCCGCCCACGCCCTTCCGGAGGCGACACCTCCCGAAATAGCAGCCCCGACGGCCGACCTAAATCATCCCCGCGACCAGATAAGGCAGGTGGGGGTGGAGGGGGTCCCTTCTCCCAAGCACGAAACTGCATGGGCGGAGCGCGTCAGTAACGGCAATACAAATCGCAGCATTTCTGTTCTTTTAATGAATGCTTTGCTATGTATTTATATACTGTTGACGCGAAATCACTGATAATGGATGAAGTTTACGGTTGATATTAACAACATTATGATCTCATTATTTCTTCGGAAAATAACCATTATTGGCTGACGAAGCAACTGTCCTCCTTGCGTAATATCACTGAAGGAAACTTTTATTCGGTAACCAATTCAATACTCAGTATATGAAATTCCTTGTAAGGTAATTTTAATGTTTTACGTATTGGACAGTTTTTATATCATTATTATTTTTAATATTAATGTTATTTTTATTATTATTGTATTTACCGTTTTTATTATCATCGTTGTTTTATCAGCTGTTTTAATTGTTTTTATGATTATTATTGTATTATTATTATTATTATTATTATTATTATTATTATTATTATTATTATATAATTTGCATATTAGCAGCATTATCTTGTTTATGTAATTACCTGCCACCAGGTTATGCCCATATGCAGTTCAAATAAATTTATCTTATCTTGTCGTATGAATCGTAATTTATGAATCTTAAATCGCATCTTACGAATCGTTGATTAAGCCAGTTCTATTCAAGCATAATATATTTTCTGATCACTTACTGACTCTAATTCTTCGGAAAATAACCATTACTGGCTGACGTAGCAACTGTCCTCCTTGCGCAACATCACTGAAGTATATGAAATATCTTTGCTACGTTAGCGTAAAGCTTCTTGAAATTCCAACGTACAATGGGTGGCTGGTATCTTTAGTACGTTTTTACTAAATATGTCGCGGTTCCATTCTACAGCAAAGTTCAGCAAACAGGCTAGACCCAACCGAGGAGTTTCACACTATTAAAGCTTACCAATTCTGTTCTCCATGTCAGCAGTTGCACATAATTTCCTTCGTCCACACATCACCTTCGTCGGAGAGGGCGAACGGGGAGGGGGCGTGCGCGCGTGCGTCTCCAATCGCGCGCGTGCCAGTCACGGCGCGGGCGGAGGGTGAAGAGCGTGAAGCGAGCGAGGCGGGGCCGGGCCGGGCTGCGCGCCGCCAAAGGCCTGGCTGCCCCGGCGCGGGTGACGCGGCGCATTCCGCCCTCGCCAAGAAGTCAGCGCTCAGCGCCACGCGCCACCCGCCCGCGACGCGCGCTCCCCATTGCGCACACGCGACTCCCGAGGCCCTTCACCCGGCTCCAGAGGCGCTTCACCTGACTCCCGAGGCGCTTCACCCGACTCCCGAGGCGCTTCACCCGGCTCCCGAGGCGCTTCACCCGGCTCCCGAGGCGCTTCACCCGACTCTTGAGGCGCTTCACCCGACTCCCGAGGCGCTTCACCCGGCTCCCGAGGCGCTTCATCCGACTCCCGAGGCGCTTCACCCGACTCCTGAGGCGCTTCACCCGACTCCCGAGGCGCTTCACCCGACTCCCGAGGCGCTTCACCCGACTCCCGAGTCGCGTCACCCGGCACTTGAGGCGCTTCACCCGACTCCCGAGGCGCTTCACCCGGCTCCCGAGGCGCTTCACCCGCCTCCCGAGGCGCGTCACCCGGCTCCCGAGGCGCGTCACCCGGCTCTTGAGGCGCTTCACCCGGCTCCCGAGGCGCTTCACCCGGCTCCCGAGGCGCTTCACCCGGCTCCCGAGGCGCTTCACCCGACTCTCGAGGCGCTTCACCTGACTCCCGAGGCGCTTCACCCGACTCCCGAGGCGCTTCACCCGACTTCCGAGGCGCTTCACCCGACTCCCGAGGCGCTTCACCCGACTCCAGAGGCGCTTCACCCGGCTCCCGAGGCGCTTCACCCGGCTCCCGAGGCGCTTCACCCGACTCCCGAGGCGCTTCACTCGACTCCCGAGGCGCGTCAGCCGGCACTTGAGGCGCTTCACCCGACTCCCGAGGCGCTTCACCCGGCTCCCGAGGCGCTTCACCCGACTCCCGAGGCGCGTCACCCGGCTCCCGAGGTGCGTCACCCGGCTCTTGAGGCGCTTCACCCGGCTCCCGAGGCGCTTCACCCGACTCTCGAGGCGCTTCACCTGACTCCCGAGGCGCTTCACCCGGCTCCCGAGGCGCTTCACCCGGCTCCCGAAGCGCTTCACCCGGCTCCCGAGGCGCTTCACCCGACTCCCGAGGCGCTTCACCCGGCTCCCGAGGCGCTTCACCCGGCTCCCGAGGCGCTTCACCCGGCTCCCGAGGCGCTTCACCCGGCTCCCGAGGCGCTTCACCCGGCTCCCGAGGCGCTTTACCCGACTCCCGAGGCGCTTCACCCGACTCTCGAGGCGCTTCACCCGACTCTCGAGGCGCTTCACCCGGCTCTTGAGGCGCTTCACCCGACTTCTGAGGCGATTCACCCGACTCCCGAGGCGCTTCACCCGACTCTCGAGGCGCTTCACCCGGCTCTTGAGGCGCTTCACCCGTCTCCCGAGGCACTTCACCCGACTCTCGAGGCGCTTCACCCGACTCCCGAGGCGCTTCACCCGACTCCTCCGAATGGCGACACCCGCTTAGGTGGCTCTGGGCACTATCATTGCAGTGCCTCTGACCGGGAGGTCCCACGGTGCCAGGATTTTACACGCTAGCTTGTCAACTAGATCGACTTCAGCCGTGGTCTGGAGGAGAATCCTTGTAGCCGGCTGCTCTGAAGGGTAGTTTCCCGTGGTTTCTTCGATCAACACCAGGGGAATACCGGAGCAGTACCCAAACAGGCCACGGACCGCGCGTGATCTTTCTTTCCTCTTTCTTGTCCAAACCTCACCCTCTTACTTACATACACTTCGCCTACACTTGCATGCATTACATTACCACACATGTCGGGAGACTAGTCGGGAGCTCAGAGCTTGTTGCGACTGGGGCGGTGTCTGTCTGGGGAGATGTCTGCTTGGGGAAAACTCTAGCAGCCGGGCTATAGTTCAGCGTCGGATCTCACTATCTAACAGCAAGAGATCACCCCCCTACTCAACAAAAGACTACACGCATGCACTACACTTATGGCACTAATGTTCTTAACAGTTGGCGCACCCGGAAACACTGATCAATCAACCGATTGAGTACACAGCGTCACACTCGCACGAATAAGATTATCCAAATGTCAACACCTCTACGCCGTTGTTCCCAATGGCACCGTTCTCTGCTGATAATTTATCTAGAGAGAGGGCCGTAGTGTTTGGTGGGCGCTGGGTCTAACGTTTCAGTGATGGATGAGCAGATCAAATCTCTTGGGATATAATGCGCACTACACTTACGAGACTTGCAAAAACCTCAATAGTTCACGCACCCAGAAACAAATATTTGTTCATACACTAATCATCCCTCCAGTCGTCCATCCCTTGGAATCATTAATTTCATTATATAAGTTACAAGGTGTCGCATCTCTGAGGATGCATAGTAGTATCCAATCAGAATTGCATCACCTAAATTCCAACCAATAAAGGCGCTTTTGAATTCAGTTGTCGAGAAATAACTGAAGAGAAAGTACGTGGACAAATATTATTGTGATTCTTTGCGAATACAAAATTACTATACAATTTTCAAAAATATGCTCACTCGAACAAGCTAATATATGAAATTGAAAAGAATATCAAATAGTAATAATATTTGCTAAAAGTAAAATAAGTTTATGTTAATGAATAAAATATGCAATTAACTATTAAAATTACTTGCTAAGTACGGAGGAAATTGACAGTTTTATAAATTTTGTTACGATAGTTGTACATGTACCTATTTTAATAAATATTATTGCATGGCTAAATTATGGAATCAGATCGTTTTCACTGGTTTACAAATATTTGCATCGTTTAACACATGTTTATAATCCAATATTATCAATCATATGTAGCATTTTAAAATATGCATTTGAGTTTAACGACGGGATTTAGGCGTCATCACAATCATGATGCGAAATACACCTTGTTACTTACACCATCCTTATGAAAGCCCCTCAGGTATTTTCATTAAGATGTAAATGTTACGTGGGAGAGCAAAGTGACTTAATGTACTCGAAAACATTTTCAGTATAACGTATTTCTTAAGTTCATATTTATGATCGAAAGGTTGCAAAACATCAATTACACTGATTATTATTGCGCACAAGAATTAAAAGGAAAGGAAGCAAACTCTGGTCGTGTGATTGGTATCTATAATTTAATTAGATAACCAGAAACTCGAGAAAATTACAAAGCTTTGAAATATTGTCCATAATGACTGTAAAAAGAAATGATTGAGTTATTTGACTGGGACTAGTTGATTGGGTTATTCCACCTATGCTCTTACTCCGTTCACAGACTGACAGTTTCACTCTTATTGCGTTCATGATTACAAGAAGCTACTAGAAAGAGGGGGCCTGCCATTAAATATTTGGTACTCACGTTATTAAATAGAAATTTTTTGTTCTTTATATGTAAATAACTGTTGAACTGTGTACATTATAAAATATGGTTTTGCAATATTCCTGACGACTTTTTGTTAAAATATTTAATTGTTTGCAGTGTTATTCGATAGTATTCAATTTTTTTGTTCATGAGACGTATTTTTTGAGAAATCATTTTGTGTGGTTATGTTCAGCAGCATTTTTGCTGCTACAGGACACCAGTTAACGATTACATTCTAAAAACTGCATGAAAATAAATAAAAAAAAGTTTTACTACAATAACTCATGGGTAATTCTGATTAATTTAAGATATTCGCTTATTGTTACTCCTTAAATTTTCCTCGGTTGAGTTCTTAGAAAAACACTATCAATGAAACATTCTGTGTCATTTTATGTACTGTACGGGAAATTTGCTTCTGTAAACTTCTGTTGAAGGCTACCTACATGAAACAAATCGTCTATGCTATCAACTTGAAATATTCTCCCTTTTAAAATATTATAAATCTTGAAATATTTCCCTTGACTTATCTCCAATACTTTTTAACCTCTAATGCTCGAAAGTAGAGTTTAATCAGGTAATGTTGAGCTGGTTTTATTTAAGTAAGTCATTGAAGACTCGTTTCATTTATTACGTGTGTGGCGGTATTCATTTATTCCGTGTGTATGTGTCGGTTGACTCTTAATTAAAACAAGATCAACATAATCTATATCTGAAAAGACATAATACATGTCAATGTATATCTTTAAATTGTGCAAGTATTTATGTACTTTTAATATCTAATTAATAAGTGGATAAGTGATTATAATAATGTGATATAAGTGAATTTTATAATTTCCGTTGTGTAGCCATCCTTGCAATAATTATTTAATGACGCTGTGTTCTAACTACAAGAGAAGACGCCATGAGATACTTGTTCGCGCCTACATACCTCACGTCGAATCCCATTGAGTCAGTGAGATATACATAGACGACAAGGGCACGCGTGTAAAACAAGACGGGGCATTCCACTTGGGCCCGTCCGCGTGTTGCTCGGATAGCCTCCCCCGGCGCGGCGGCGGCGGCGGCGGCGGCGGCGGCGGTGGCGGCGGTGAGGGCCGCGGTCGGCGCTGGGCCGCAGCGCTGGCGGAGCAGCCGTCGGGGGCGGTGGCGGAGGCGACAGCAGCCGTCGGGGGCGGCGGCTGTGACGGTGGGGAGCGGGAGCGGCGGTAGGGGTGGTGGTGGCAGCGGTGACGGGCGCGTCGGTGATGGAGACGGTATGTGCGGCGGCGGCGGCGGGGGCGGGAGCAGTGGCGGGGGCGATGGTAGGGGCGGTGTCCACGGCGGCGGGGGTGGCGGGAAAGGCGGCGGGAAAAGCGGTGGGAGAGGCGGCGGGAGAGACGGAAGGGGCAACGGCGAGGGGCGGCGGCGGAGGCGGGAGAAGTGGCGTTGGCGACGGTAGGGGCGGCGGCCGCGGCGGAGGGGGTGCGGGCGGGGGCGGCGGCGGGGGCGGCACAGCTGGCGAAGAGAGGCGCGGTCGCCTGTCGACACGTGCTCCTCCACACGTGTTCAGCGCCTCCGGGCCGCTCGCGCCGCCGCCCCGCCACAAGCTCCACCGCCACCGCCAACTCCGCGCCGCTCGAACAGCCTGCGCCGACGCCATCTTTTTTTTAAATGAATTTTTGATAGATGGATAATTACATAGTTTAGTAAAAGAACACTTTATCGCACGTTGTGTTGGCTTATATTATACCATTTTTTACAGAATGCTTTTCAACTACTAGGTCATACATCAACCACTGTAATTAACAATTGGTTTTGGGGGGTAACGGTAGAAGAACTCGCATATAAGGACACACAAACCTCCTTGCTCCGGGCGGGATTCAACGTGGTATGCACAGCAACACTGCGGCACGAGGGAGCTACGGCTCTTCAGCTTTACCGACCTTGGCTGTTTTGACCGGCATACCTAATTACACTAAACTTTACTTAACTCCAATACACAATATTTAAGAAACAACAAGAGCCTCTACTGTTAACAATTTCTCGAGAAAATGATCAAGATTGCGTCAAAAGGAATCTGTTTTTAATTATGCTAGGAAATTATTCAATAAGGCCCAGTCGTAGTGGGCTGTATGGTTTACTGAATTTAGGTTGGAATAAAAATTATTATAGAGATGGGCGGTGTGTTTGATGATAGGTGATATATTAACTCCCTATGAAGTTGACTTGGATGGCCCAGGTGGCTAAGAGCATGTACCGACTCACAGCCTCGGTTCGAAGGGTCGCGGTTTCGAGTTCCTTGCCCCCGTGGTTGTTTGTTCCTTGTCTCCCGTGTATGTGTTGTGGCAGGGGGCCTACGTTTTGCTGACTCCAGATCTGAGGAACTCGCAAGTGAGTTTGTGTCTAGTGTGTGTTCGAATATGCGTCCCATCGGGAGCTATAGGGTAATCGGCGGTCGGCTGGAAAAAAGCCCTAGGAACATGAAGTTGTCGCCATTTTTCTGCGAGCGCAAACTGCACCTCCAGCGTCGACATTAGTGCGACCTTCAATATATATCACGGTTATCACCACCGCCTCTGCAGCCTTTTCTGCATCTATTTTGTCGTTGCCCAAGCAAGGGTTTCTGCCTCTTCAATTCCTATGAACTTAGATGTCATCGCTAGCGCAAATTATTGTCACGTTACCATTCCTGTAGCAGGTCTTTCGCCCCCGCCATCAAGTTTCCGTTGTCGAACTCCTTACTTCTTTAACTTCTCTTGTATCTCCCTCGCCGGACTTTAACAAAATAGCCATTTCCACTCTTTTCTGTCTATATCAATATTGTACTTATCTTAGTAATTACTTCACACACTCCTGAAAATCTTGATTTTTACTAACAATTTACCAAGAGATTACAATTTACAATTTTAGTCTGATGTCGATATATTTACATGTTCATTTTTTAAAATAGTAGAAACAAATGTACATTCTCATATTCTACGTCTACAATCAATACCCTGTCGCAAAATATCTTGAAGCCCCATTACCTTCAAAAAGCAGTCATTAGAAGCGCCCCGTCGCCCTTCAGCCCTGCGGTGCCAGTGCCGGGCGCCCATCCGTGCACGTGGGGTAGCGCGCGCTTTTTCTTCACGTTGGCGCCGGCGGCGGCCGTGAGTTCGGGACGGAGCGGGGGGGGGGAGCGAGGCGGTGTCGGAGTCGGGGGCGGGGGCGACGGTGGAGGCCGGGGCTGGAACGAGAGGGGATGGGACGTGGGGTCGGTGAGGGGGCGGGAGCGGGAGAGAGAGAGCGGGAGAGAGAGAGCGGGAGAGAGAGCGGGAGAGAGAGAGCGGGAGAGAGAGAGCGGGAGAGAGAGCGGGAGAGAGAGCGGGAGAGAGCGGGAGAGAGAGCGGGAGAGAGAGAGCGGGAGAGAGAGAGCGGGAGAGAGAGAGCGGGAGAGAGAGCGGGAGAGAGAGCGGGAGAGAGCGCGAGAGAGAGAGAGCGGGAGAGGGGGGCAGGGTCGCCGGTGGAGTCGGGGTCTAGGGACGGAGACGGGAGCGGGGTTGGAGCGGGAGCAATACCGAGAGCGGGGGCGTGGTCGCCGGAAGAGACTGAGTCTGGAACGGGGGTGAGACCGGGGCTGGAGCGCGGGCGAGGGCGGCAGGCGGCTCCGTGAGAGTGCTTCCGCCGCGCGGTGCCGTGCCCCGCCGGGCGCGTGTCGCTCTTCATTTTCTGCCTCTTGAGCCGCTGCGCGCCCTCCACGAGGTTATTGCTGCCGCTCCGGCCACTCGCGCGCCAACCAGCCGCCTCCGCACGCGTCGCTCTCGAGAACATCGCTCTCGAAAACATCGCTCTCGAAAACATCGCTCTCGAGAACATCGCTCTCGAAACATCGAGACGCTTGAGGTGCGAGCAGCCCACGAGATGGAATAGACTACATTTCCAATAAATTAGTCGTAATCAATATTTTGTATACTCTTTTGGGCTTATATACAAATGAATGAAGAACAGTTTTAAATGAGGCATCAATATGATTTTCTTCTGTGGGCATTTGTAGGAGTTTCCTCGGACCCTACATTTACGCAGACAAGGTTATTGCAAAGCGTGAAAGACACAGCCACTAACCGTCTGAGAGGAGATATTTTAGTACAATCGATTGTTTAGCTTTGTAGTAGAAGCGGAGACATTTTAATTTCGTTGAGCAAAAATGACTTCGTAATTAGGTTACAAAGTCGTTTATGAAAATTCAATCCAATTTCTTAACATTTACAGGTTTTCTAAATAAAATATTTATTACACTTAATATTCCCGCGTGCTCTTCTAAGGTAATTTGTTCTGACAATTGTAGGAGTAATTCAAAGAGAAAAGCATGTTCTTAAGTGCTCTTATAAAATATAATTTTATTTCATTGTAATTTGTAATCAGAGTAGATAATAAGTTGTAGTAAATTATCACCAATCTCAAATATTCGGAGGCTTTAACTGTATATTCTCTGTAAAAAATTTGGCCCAATTGGACCAGAACAATCAACCCAATGCCGTCTACAGACCGTTACGTAAAGAACTAAGTGGACTTATATAAAGGTTTCTTGTTCCGTTTTACAATTCTGGATTGCTTAACGAACAACGCTCTGGTCATTTAGAAAGAGAAATCGGACACCGTTTAAGGTGGATATAATTCTTTTATGGCGAACTAAATTAAGTTAATTAATTAAAATAACATCAGTATTTCGAAATGAGTAACCAAGATTAACAATACTAATACGAACACCTTTCTCTTTTCATTCATCTGGAAGTAACATTGCACGTTTGAGAGTTAAGAAAATCCGTGTACATTTATTAATTAAATACCCTTGCGTTATTTTTATTTATGTCTTCAAATCTAATGTAACGATAAAGATATGAAAAATCCCTATATCATTGTCACATTTACTTTCTCGGAAATGAAGGGGAAAAAAATTTACAATTTCAAATGAAGCATTAACATGATTTTCCTCTGTGGGCATTAATAGAAGTTTTCTCGTTTACGCGGACAAGGTTATTGCACAGCGTGAAAGACACAGCCACTAACCTTCTCAGAGGCGCGATAATATTCCTCCTCTGTTCTTCCAACTGCACGATCCGATCCTCGTTGTCCTGCGCGAGGGTGGAGCCGGGCCGGTCTGGGGCTGCGAAGCCGAGACGGAGGCGGCATAATTAGAAGCGGGGGCGTAATGATGCGGCCCCGGGAAGCGTCTTACGCCTAGCGGTGGCGGCGGCGGCGGCAACGATTGAAGTGGCTGCGCCGGCACCCACTCCATTAAGGGCGCAATTAAGAGCCGAGGCGCCTTTGTGCTCGGGCACAAGACGCTCCGGCGCCGCGCGGATTCGCGCGAACGACGCGCTTCCCCTCGGGGTGGGGGAGAGCTCTGTGCCGCTCGCGCGATTCCAGCTCGCACGCCTACCCGGCACAGCCGCGGCCTCGGCCTGCGCTTCGGCGGGGAATAGTATGGGAAGCAGCCCTCTCGGTCCTGCACGAGTCGTGAAGGACACGGACCAACAACGACTTGATGGGTGGTTGAGGCGTATTATTGTTACGCGAAACGTCGTTTTTCCAATATTATATAGAAATTTTTTTTAAATACTTGAATATAAAAAATAATTTGAAAAAAATGTTTGTATATAAAAACTAAAGCTTTTTTAATACTTGTGTATAAAACATAAAACATTTTTTAAAAATACTTGTACATCGAATGTCTAAAAGGAAAAAATGATACCCGAGTGCTAAGTGATTTATTATTATTATTATGCAACCTGATTTATTCAATTAGGTAGTAATATTTTCATTTGAAACATAATAAGCAATTCATCTTCAAAGCGTCAATAAAATATAAAATTATTTATTTACAGACAAAAGTAAAAGATCTTTTCATTTAAAAATTACTACTACGGAAAAATTACATCAGGTTTTTTTGACCGTCTGTCTAAATTTTATGGATTATAGTATCTTTTGATTATGGACAGACAAATTCGTAATAAATTAATGTAATAAAAATATGATATATTTTTACCATTTATTTCTATTGTAAAGTATGAGGGGAGAATAAAAAAGTAGCATACTCGTACAATCATAAAATATTCCTTCATAAATGTGCAGCTGATTTGTCAATATAATATATCATTCTGAACGTACTGATATTCTTTGAAATTTTTTTTTTGTTCCTGGTTAAAAAATAAACATGTTTAGCGCGTTTAGGTGCAATTCACAATCATGACAATAACACTGAAACAATTGGAAAATAATAAAGACTTGCAGAATTTACACATATTTACTTTAAAAAAGCTATAAAATTGGAAAAATAACAGATCAATAAAAACAGTTTTTTATTCATAAAATTAAAATAATGAACTGAAATTCAAAAATTTATAAATTCACCATTTTTATTTGAAATGATTTATACTTTTGAAACCACTGCACACTCTTCACTTTCGATAATTTAGGAAGTAACAACCACACTAGAGTGTGAATCTTTGTAGTCGACGAATACATGGTCATGGAGTTAAGTGTGAAATGTTGCTGCAGATCACGATAGACACGATTGCTTACGATAGACGCCGACGCAATAAACCCACTCCTCGCACAAAAAAGTAAAGAAATCGAACTGCGGAGGTAATATAGTCATCCCGAGATAAGGATATTCACTTCGAACGCCGGTGCGAGAGGTCACCTGAGTTGCAGCGACTCTGCCGAGCGGTAGCCGTAACACGAAACCTCGCAAGAGTACCGAGAAGCCGTGTGCAACTCAGTGTCGACGAACTTGAAGGCTGTTGCAAACTAGCGTCGTGTTTTTTTTTGTTTTTTTGTTTTGTTTTTTGTATTACTTGAAAACCAGCAGAAACGTTAATGGCTCACTTAATTTCTACACTGCATTGATATTAAAACGATTCTCGACGAGGAAATGATTCGGAAAGTTTAGTAACCTTTGAATAATGTCGTAATTCAATTCTATTAGAACTGACAAGTAACAAAATTATACATGACTAGATATTCATTATTTCTAACAGAACATTACGTTTAGTAATTTTTGTACTTTTTTACACTGAGAAAATAGAGACGTACGTAAATAATTGAAACAGTATCGTGGGTACGTTAGATAATATTAAATAATATATAGTAACATCTTTACAAAATAACTCGCAATATTCTCTTTTAGAAATAGAATAAATCAATTAAAATACATTCGTTGGAATTGAACCCGCCGATTGTCATGCTCCCTTTTGAGGATTTGGGAAGTGTTAGCGAACACAACTGCTCCACAGCCCTAGAAACTGCTAGGACGTTTCTGAAATCGTTCTTCAGAACGGAGCATTTAAATTGAGTTTAAACGCAATTTCGCCATCTGTAATATACATATATCTTCGTTATTGAAGAGGATGAGGAAAAGAATAAGGATAGTGGTAAATAAGAAAATCAAATAAGTGTAATTAATCATTTAATTGCAACGGCACAGACGAGTGTGAATGGTACAGGCGCTCCTGTCATTGTCGGACGTGCTTAACACAATTGTCTGTTTGCACAACAGAGCGTCACCGCTCCGCACAAGCACAGCAGGCAACATTTACGTGCAACGTATTCCAGCCGCGGTCTGGGCCCACACTTACGCTTCCTCTGCAGACTTCGCGGCTCTTCCCCGCGATGAACAGTGTCAGGCGCATGTCGCCTTGGCTCTCGGTACCCAGCAGCGATCTCTGTCGCTCTAGGGCAGGAAACTTGGAACCGTTCACAAGGAGCGGATATTTTGGACGAGTTTGAAAACGCCGCGAGAGCGACTGTCGCACAGCGGTATATACGAGCACTGTCTGCAGCGAAAGAGCCAACGAACAAGCAACGTATGTGCCCAGATGCACAGCGACGCAAATACGGCACGCGTTCTGTTAACGTGTACAGCACCTCCGACAAGGAGCAATGCGCATACATATTTATGATAGACAGTCAACGAAAAATATTCCAAAGCAAAATAGTAGTACAATTTCTGTAGTAGTTACAAAGAGTTTTGTTGCTCTGTAAACGTTTTCAAAAGAAGTCATAATTCTAATTTCGTCCTTGAAAGTCACTGTAATGAGTACTTATATTCCACGTGATTTGGCACATTTTACGGAGAAAAAATCTAATGTGTTTAAAAGGTAAAATCGTAGGTATGTACATCTAGAATATTAAGCAGTTACACTGAAATACAATTACACGGAATTGGCATTAGCAGCCAAAATTCAGAAATTCTTTGAATCTTTGAGAGCGCTGGCTACTGGATGTGCAATCGTGAACTTTCAAACTCTTCTCTGAGTTCTTCTTTCTACATCAGTTCATCTGTTTTACTCAACTCTCAATAAAGAATATTTTCTCAAACAACTTAATATCGAATTCTTTGACTAACAACTCAATAGTTTGGGGACAAAAAGAAACACGTTTATTGAAAAACGAAGTTTACGTTAGAAAAACAAGGCGTCAGACCTCAAAATGAAACTGATGAACAACGAGAGTCTGCGCCGATGCATTGGGAATGTCTCTTTTCCTACATTCGATGAATACATTCTTGTCTTCTCAGATACATGTAATATGTTTTCCTCTTCACTATGCCTTACCAATTCCGAATTACGAACATGCGCCCATTGACAATAATGCTTACTTAAGCACATTAAAGAATATGGGAAGAAAGCAATCGCTGTGATTCGCACTTACGAACACTTAAAGCATATCAGTCTAGTTGAGATATTTGCTTCACATTCTTCATTTTAAATCAAACCATTTAGATGATACAGAAGTTCATATCATATTGATCAATATGTGAAAGTGTCGTTATTCACTAAATGCCCGAAAGTCGAGAAAGAAGCCACTATTGTAATACACCCAAATAATATGGCTGCATTTATCGTAATAATTAAAAATGGATTATCATACTCACTATGAAGTTTTATAGTTTCTTTCGCTGGCCAACACTTCAAATTTATTATAACATCAGAACAAGACTTCATGTTCAAAACAACGCTTACTGCAACACCAAGTTAGACATTGTAACACTTGGCAGAGTGAAAAGTGACAATCGTCTGTTGAGAAATGAACAAAATTCACAACTTCACAAATAGCAATTTACAACAGTTCACTGATTCTCAGAGTGTAAATAACACGAACTCGTGGCGTGCTCTCTTCCAAATTGCACGAACAGAACCGCACCACCTCGCAATTGCACAAAACAGCATCGGCTTTCTCCACATCTCCCTCGGACGCGTATCGCTACGTCCGAGTCTGCCGCAAGAGGGCAGCGCCTCTCGCAACAAGGGGTGTTCCACACGTGTCACTGATCCGACTATGTACATCCACCACTCACACACTAGGCGTCTTTGGGCGCGCTCGCCCCCGTCGCGGCCCGCAGTCCGTTGCGGCTGCGAGCACCGGCAGGGCCCTCTTTCTTCTCCTTCTTCTCCTCCTCCTCCTCCTCGCCCTCCGCCCACGCGAAGGGGCGGGGCCGCCCCGCGCAGCTCAGCGCCCTCTAGAACCAGTACAGGTCCTTGGACGACTCCTGCACCTGCGCCTCCAACCCTGAAACACAGCGCGCGCGCAGTCAGTCATCTGCAAGGACAGAAATAGTGAAAAAAGATTTACAGCAAGCACTTTAACCCTAGGAGGCATGGACCCATGAAAACAACATGGATGAAATGCTGGCCTCTTGAGTCCCTTCGCAACAGGCTCTCACAACATGTACATAAGCACTTTTTATTTTTTATAACTTCATTTCTTAATAAATTCATAAAAGTCAAGTCTCAATGCTAAACATATATGTTATTAATGTAAATAACCATTTATAGGGCCTAAAATAACTATTAATATGGCCTTAAAAGTCCTTCAAATGCATTGACGTAACAGAATCAAATTTCAGGACTTGCACATATAACTTCTGAGATTTTTTCCTTTGCCTGTGACTACAATGAAGGTAGAAAGATTACACGGAGGGTAAGCTCTGAGAAATACGGTTGTGCAGAGTAAAAAGCAAAATAATAAAAGTGGAACACCTTGCTTATGTATTGTAGGGTTGATATGAGTCAATAACATCTGAATCGGACCACCACTGTCAAATGAAAATTAAGTGACGACGAATCTTCGCATTTTACGCAAAAGGGGATAATTAATTAAATTAATGAACTATATGTTTTACATGAGTAAAATCATTTAAACATAATTTTGATAACAAAGAGAAATGAGAAGATGAGCTAAAAGGTATCGAATCAGTAACAAATAAATTAATTTAGAGGTAATATGAACAGCAAATCAGAAAACATTTCGGGGAAATAGCGGTTTAGGAATATGAACACTTCGCTATATGTAATGAAATGAGCTAGACGAAGATAAATAGGGAACAAGGAAAATCATCTAAGGTGCGTACAAACATTGAGATGACATTAATTTTTCATAATAAGCAGAAAGATAAAAGTTGAGAAATAAAACTAAATACGAAGTTAATCATCAAGAAAAAGTAAATAAAGTAGATATAATTAAAAGATGTCACGAGTAAATAATAAGAAATAGGATCCCACAAATAAACAGCACACTCATGACAAACATAGTGGTAAGATGATTTAAAAATTAATAGCGAATTAAAATTATTTATTAGAATACATGCGGGTTAACTGTGTAACCTAAGAAAACAAAATATTGAGTCATTTTTCTCTAGTTGTATCCATTACTGATGCTTTGTTTCAATATACGTGAAAATAGCATGCGCTAATGTGTATTTTTAATTTCCATTTACTTAAACACATTTCTTCTATTATTTTTGTAGAGAGTATCTAAATATTGTATATTTCTAAAAAAGATCGTGTTTTTTCATTTCTTAATTTTTGATCTTGGCAACTAATTAGTTTTATGAATATACCTTTTCATGTGTCATTTATTGTTTAATGGAACACACATTGGTACAGGCACTGTTGAAACAGGCATCTAGTTAAATGTTGAAAACAATTGGGCATCTCATATAGATCGATTTCACTCTCTGCACATTCTCAGACGCCTATCACTATCGTGAAATCATTCGCGCATCGAACAAAGCACTCGTCTTGTAATCACGCAAACTCATTTCCGAACAACAATCGGGCCGACGACGGACACTTTTTCACAGCGCGTCAAATTAAACCATTAAGGGGAATCAAACGGTCCACTAGCCAATAACCCTCCCTTAAAACGACCCTCGCCTCCTTCCGCCCCGCTCTCGAGTCGCCGCTCAAGCGTCAAAACGCTAAATAATTGCCGTGCGGCCGCCCCCGCGCATCAGCCATCGCCCACCGCCCTTCGCCCTTCGCCCTTGGGCCGCGCGCTCGGCGAAGGCGGTGCCTTCCCCGCCCTCGTCGCCGCCCTTCACTGCCGCCGCCGCCGCCACCCCAAGTATTTATTGTTTGCAATATTCATTGCGCGTGCGCCCGGATACTAAAGAACGAGGGGCGAGCCCTGGCTGCCGGCCGGGAGGGAGGGAGCCGATGACAAAAGTCAGCGAGAGGGTAAAGGTTATACGTTCCACGTGATAGATCACACGACACTCCGCGCGCTGCCCTAAGCCCATCACACGTAATAATCGCAGACGGTTTGTAAGGGAGGCGCATGGCAGGGCGAGGCGGGGTGGGGCGGGGTGGGGTGGGGTGGGGTGGGGTGGGTCGCCGGATGAGTGGGGTTGGAGGGCATGAGGGGGGTGGAAAGGAACTGGGCTAGACCGGAGCGCAGCAGGGGTTCGCCACATACTACTCGCGTGAGTCAGGGAAGAACCGACAAAAAGGAAAGGGGACGGCGGAGGTCGGCTGTTCTTCCTTGGGTGTTTTCCAGTCGGTGAAGCGCGCGCCTTCTTTCAATGTTTCCTCCATTTCACTTCAGATGGAAGAATTAAGAGCATTTTGATATTCTTCATTTGATATATTTTCCGAAGACGCTTATAAAAGAACGTTTCTTGTCACGGAAGTTCCTGACATCAAGGACTAAAACCAAACGAAGGATCAAATTAAACTACACTCGCTTTCAATATTAAACCTGTTCGGGTGTCAAGAACGAAAATATTGCAGCTCCAAACTGCTGGAGGAGCTGAATGTTGGAAAGTTAAAAGAAACTGGAAACTTCCAAGAGCTGAAGAGCGCCGGAAAATTTTAATACAAATTCAGGGTTATGAAGTTCGAAATAAAGACTTGGCGAAGCAGTGGAGTTTCGGAAGTCCTTCAGTGACTGCGCCAATGAACAGAGTACACTCAAGTACAAGGAACTTGGTAATAAATTCCAACATCCACGACTCTCCGAATTTATCTTCCCTCTAAAAAAGAGAAAGAAAATGAAAGTTGTCTATTAAAAATACTACTTTGATATTATCTCCTCAACGAATTAATTTATAAAACAAATTATCTGATGAGAGAAATGAAAGTTGGTCATCAGTGTATCGAAACTATCCATCAATAACTTAAGGACAACTACTGTTTCAGTGAGTTATTTATGCCTGAGATAAGTTCTCTTCGATTCACAATAATTCAAAAGAATCCATCTACTTACCAACACCATCTTATAACAAATCAGTAATACTCTCCTTTGTTCCCTCTTCCCAAAATACATATTTCATACTCCATAAAAGTTGAAAATCATTTTTCTTCTTCGGTTTGTTTATTATTTCAAAGTTAACAACTTTAAAAATAGGAAATAAACTAAAATATTATGTATAATTAATGAATACTTTTACAATGAAATAGCACTTATAAAAAAATATTATGCTGAAATTCTGGTCTCTCTTGTTAATAATCACATTTAAAAATAAAATAAAATTCCCAAAAGAATCCTTATTTCCAAAAACATTATTAGATTTTACTCTCCATTGTTTGTGTTTTTTTTTCAATTTCTTCAATTCATATTCGAAGAAAGGATTCTGGAATGATCTGTTTACGTAACACCATTTAATTCTTCACACGATTTCGATTCACATCCACGTGTACGTGTACGTCCTTATACCTACCAGCCACCCAACCACCCACCAACATGTTTTATTCTTAAAACATTCACAGCCGCGAGACACTCTAAAACTTGCAAGTCGTAAGCGGCCCACGCCGGCAGTTCCACTCCCACGCGTCGCAGCCAGGCTCTGGCGGCGGCAGCAGCGACGCGCAAAACCTGATCAGCGCTAATTTGTTTGCGCGGCGGGGCGCGCTGTCCACCCCGGCGGGAGCGAGGGGGGGGGGGGCGGGGCAGGGGCAGGGGCAGGGCAGAGGGCGGCGGGGGCGGGCGGTTGCGAGGGATGCATGGATGAAGAACCCCCTCGCGTTAATTATCGCGGCGATATTGGACGCCGGTCGCGCAACGGGCCCCGAGAATTCTAATAAATTTAGGCGGCCCGCCCCTCCGCCCCCCGCCCCCGCCCCATCGTGCCGCGCCGCTCGCGGCCGGCGACCGCGCCGCCACCGCCTCTTATTGATCCGGAGGCCGCGGGAGCAGATTGCGAAAGATGAAGCGGGAGAGGCTGGGAAGAGACGCTGCGAGAGGATACGCGGAGGGAAAGAGGGCAGGTGAGGGCGGCGGGCAGAAGTAGAATGACATTGGCAGAAGCGGGATTGGAAATTTGGGAACGGGCATAAAGGTATGGAAGCAGCAAAGGAAAACTGCAATAAACAAAGGATTTCAATTAAAAAAGAAAACTCGGTTGTGGAAAGAGGAAGACAACGAAGGGTGGTGAAAAAATTTACGGACGACAGAAAGAGAATGAGAATGCAATTTATAAGAAACAACAGTTCACAATGAAGAGAAGGAGACTAATGTTGAATATTGTGGAGTACAGTGTAAACAGCGAGAGGTGATAATGGTACACAACCACGAGAGGGTAACAAGACTCGTTGGTTCTGTAGGGGAGGCGGTAAACACAGAGAGCTGGGTTGCGCAAGAGAGGGGTGATGAAGTTAAACCGGCCGAGCTGGAGTGAGGGGCGTTCATACTGGGGAGAGGATATTGCATTCCCCTCACCCTCCTGTGGTTGCCAGGTGCGGAAGAGGCAAGCTACAGCGTCTATATACATGCAAAATGAGAATGCTGAGATAATATGATGCATTTCGAAATTAACGGAATCAGTGCCACAGTACTCAAATTTAAACATTTTATATTATCTTTAATACATTTAATTTCAAAATAATAAATTGAGCTCATGTAAAACAAAATTATTTTATTACAGTTAATAAATTTTCACCGACCCTTCCAACCGTAACTATTAAAATGAGAGGGCTGTAAGTGCTTTGTGCTTTGGCTAAAAATGATACTTGGATATCTAGTAGCATTTCTTACGATGCACAGCTCGTCTAGAAAACATTAATCACGTATGTATTTCAGAATTGTTCAGCTATTACTGATGAGTGATAATCTTCTATTATATACTAAGAAAAGTTTCTCAATTAAGAGAAAAGAATAGAAAATCATATTTTAATGTCAAGAAACTAATTCACAGTTATATCATATTTGATTCACTGATTTGATTCATTGACTGTTTAAAGCCTTAGTTCTGAAAGAACGGAATTATTGGGGAAATTAACAAAAAAGTGACCCAAAACTTAAAACAACGGCAATGTAACTTATTCATATTAATCCCTAAAAGAATTATGTAATATTTGGAACGTCTTTGCAATGTTTTCTTGGTAACTTCCTTCCGTAGACCCGAAAGAACATTTTAAGACAATAAGATCCTTACATTTGCTGACATATTTCGTACAAGCAGGCGTCAGGAATTGCCAATGGCTCCACATAACTCTTTCATGCACATCTCGATGTGCGGCGTCGAAACGAAGGAAGCTGCGCCGACACACGCCTCCGTGTACATCCACGCTGCAGTTTCACTAACACCCACACATTAGGCTAACAGTCCCGTCGAGGAGCGTGCGGCGAGGGAAACGGGAAGAGCCGTATCGTTTGAGTCTTTCCCCATCGCAGGCGCCTCGCCTCACCGCGTCGTCTGATGGGCTGAATCGAGAGCGCCCTTCAGCTTCTGTTCTGCCGAAGCCGCCCGCCCACCCCGATCGCCCTGCGCATCCTGCCCGCTGGGCCCGCCCCGCCCGCTCGGTCCGTTCGCCCCGCCCGCTCGATCCGTTCGCCCCGCCCGCTCGAACCGTTCGCCCCGCTCTGTCCGTTCGCCCCGCCCGCTCGAACCGTTCGCCCCGCTCTGTCCGTTCGCCCCGCTCGATCCGTTCGCCCCGCTCGATCCGTTCGCCCCGCTCGATCCGTTCGCCCCGCTCTGTCCGTTCGCCCCGCCCGCTCGAACCGTTCGCCCCGCTCTGTCCGTTCGCCCCGCTCGATCCGTTCGCCCCGCTCGATCCGTTCGCCCCGCTCGATCCGTTCGCCCCGCTCCACTTGGAGTGTCTGCCCCGCTCGCTCGGTTCGCCCGCCCCCCCCCCCCCCGACCGTCCCTCGAACTGTCCACCCCGCCCGCCCTGTGAGCTCCGCTCGCTGGCCTGGCCCCTCGGCGCCCTCGGCCCGGGAGCGGGGCGGGGCGGGAAACCAATATTTCCGCGCATGCGACCCCCCACACGCCTTCGCCCCTCCGTCCGCCGCCGCCGCCGCCGCCACCGCCGGCCCTTCACCGCCGCCGACAAAAGGAAGCGCGCCGATATTAGTAGGGCGCGTTGCCCTGGGGGGGGGGGGGGCGCGCCTCGGCGGGGGGTGCGATGCCCTCAGCGCCGAGCAGCGCCCGCTTTCTTCTCGGGGCACGTGGCGGGCGGCCGCGCACGTGACCGCTTGGCCCGGGCGGCGCGGCAGGTGAGCCGGCGCGACGCACGGCGTGTGTGGAGGGGTGGGGCGGGAGGGCGCGCCGTGGAGAGCAGGGGCGGCGCTGTGCGCGAGTGGAGGAGGCGCACCCGGCTGCCTCTCTGCCACAAGGGTGTATTCATTTCCGTTTTATTGCCGTGGTAATTTATCGAGCATACGTTTATTCGCCTATGAACAAGTGGACGGAACAATGCTGCTTCCTCGCTTTTGTCGCTGCTCTCTGGGGTAGGAGATGCTAACAATAAAGGGACTGTGCACTTCCTGCATTTGTTTTGTGGCAAGTTTTCGAGGTGTTCTGATAACTCTTAACAACAAAATTACGTCTAACTTTCCCGAAAATTTGATAATTTACCTGCCAAAAGAACGGAGATAAAATCTATTCTCTCGATTGAAAAATCGAAATGTTCAATGGAAAACATGATATATGTCTTTTCCCATATAAGGAAATGTAATAATGGGAAGTACAATTTAATTAAATAGCATTGAATTACCAACAATAAGCCATACCATGAATATTTGATACATAATTCTATAGCCCGAATACTTAATTAGAACAAGACAGGCACAGGAAAATTATTTTCAAATGCAACAACATTTTAAAAGAGATAATTTTGGCATGGCACAATAAATTAATTTTTTTTTCGAGATCAGAAATTATTTTATTCGTTCCGAGACGTGATCATCACGAAAATATTTGCAAAACATTTTTTTTATTAGAGCTGAATGCAGTGAAAATAATTCGGATAATGAGAATAACGAGGAGTCAACACCAAAATTGATGGGATGCTTTCGTTCAGAGAAACAAGATGGGCGTTCGTAGAAATAGAGTGTTTTATGCTGAAACGGTCCGCAAAGCAACAATCCCCGAAAAAAAATTCGGAGGAACTAACTACATTGAATAAATGTCTGAGAAACTGCCAACATTGAAAACATGTCTCGCATGAGAATACTAATTTTACTTTATTGAAAGTATCTCAGATGAGGAGATCAAAGACCTTTCACAGACATAGATATATTAGCTGTTTTCGTGTGTCTAAAATCCACGTTTTCCAAGCATTCAAATAAAGAAATATTTTAAACATTGCGGTGAGATAATTAATGAACATATACCCACATAAGCTACGATTTTCAAATGAGTTTCTCGCACACTTACAGAAAAGTTCAATTCTCATCACAACATTCTGTGTAAATCGATACATCAATAAAAGGTAGTTCTTTTAATGGCTAACCTAGTTTTAATTAGAACTTGAAGACAACTCGGCATTTTGTTACATTACTACACATTTATACCCAAGGCATAAAGGCGTACAGAAGAGTACGAAATCACATCGTATTCCAACTAATTACCAACTCATTTTTCACGTACTCCCTTCTCCTCAATTGTGCCAGGCGACATCATCCTTCTCCTAATTATGACACAAACTTGTACCTTTTCACTTCCCATCTCGCTCCATCCCAGGAAATGTGGAACAATTTTCCCCCTCCACCGCGCGAAAGAGCGACGAAAAGAGCACGCAAGCGTGAGACTGGGCTCCACGGCGGCCTCCGCGTCATACGAGCGAGTCCGCCCCGCGCCGCCGCCAGCTCTCTACACGCGCGTCTAATAGGCCGGCTAATGGACCTTTGGGTCTAATAGGGCGGCTAATGGCCCGCGGCGGCCGCGCCGCGCCGCGCAAAGCCGACCCGACGCCGCAATCAGCACAGGCCCCGAGCGCCTGTAAATCCCAGCCATGCAGCTGCCGTTCGCAGTGGAATTGCAATTGTCTTAACTTTTAACGAACATACCAGATACCTACTAATCACTCAATACGGTACGTTGGAAGATGTAGCTTGGAATGGTTGGATGTAGCTTGGTACGTTGGAAATGTAGACTGGAACAAACGTTTGTTGAGACGATATTTGGATAATTATTACAGTTTCCGTGACGTGATATTGACGACTATATTTTTTGGTAGGCGGTTGGTAAGTCGTAATTTCAGTGATACATGTATATAAAAATGCGGTGAAATTTTGGAAAGAAAGGATACTACAATGTTACAATTACAGACGAATGAAAAAATGCGACGGCCCCAAATGAATGGACAAGGAACGCATTTTTAATGATGGGATTGGCAAGAAACAAACTTTAAAGTGGATTATTAAGGGTATGGAATAATATACATTTAATAACTACATTTACTACATTTGAGTAACTAAAATCAATTCATGGCGTTGAGTCGTTTCAAGAGATGCGTTTCTCATAGACACGTGACTGAAAGCATGACATACAATTAATTCAAATATTCGTACCTTCTTAAGTCTGGAATTTATTAAATCACATCAACAAACCTTTTAAGAAGCAATTTAACGGAAGTAATTTACAAGATGTCATTCATGTGCTGTCATAAAATAATATACACACTAGCTTTTGAATGGAAATTTGAAAGTCGATAAATACATATTCAACCTATTAGAATCCGCAAAGATGGCTGAGAGCATCATCTGATGTCACTGCAGTCCCTCTGACCGGGAGGTTCTAGGATTTGAGTCCCGACGGTGGCAAGAGTTTGAACACTAGCTTGCAAGTTAGGTCGAATTCAGACGCTGTCTGGAGAAGAATTCTAGCGGCCGGCTGCTCTGATCGGTGGTTTTACGTTTTAATTTTTAATCGAAAAGCATTTTATTTGAACAGGTCTTCATTGTAAAGAAGATTTGAAAAAAAAAACTAGAAAAGTTTGTATTGAAGCATTTGAAAGAATAGAAACAATACTGAAAAAATTCTGGTAATAAAAATGAATAAACAATTCGTTTATGAATGATATAATGTTTTTTATAATTTCCCGAGAGGAAAGTCTATTTTATAAAATATATCAACATACTACACGAAAAGTGGGACACCAGAGTTGCCGCAGACAGAAGTGAAAGAAATACGGCTCATAAATTCCAAGCAGAACATTGCCAGGCTAAGAACGTTTCAATACAATCATCCCAAGAACTACTTTAGGAGATCGCCTGAGCTATCGTTGTTTTGAATGAAATGGACACTGTCGCCAAACCCCTCGGCATTCCGTCCATTTCTAATGCAGAGCGGAATACTAACAAACTGGCCAAGAACGTGGAATGAAAACACGTCAAGATGGTACAAGTTTCACGATAGAGAAGCAAGAACTTCTTGTAACGTCTTACATACGCAATGCACTACTTTAAGCATTTCCTAAAGAAACGGTTGCTACGCATCATTATTCTCTTTAAGAACACCGGTAACATCCTTTTGGCCGGTCCGGATGGCCGAGATTGTTAAGGCAGCAGTGCCGTAGCGATCTCGGACCGAAGAATCGCGGGTTTGAGTCCCACCTCGGGCGTGGTTGTATTGTGTCCGTCCTTTCACCCCTTATCATCATATCGGGTCATCCTCGTAGTTACCATACTGTTACTCGCAAGAGGAGTCGCTAACAACCTAGAGGTTGATGCGATCTTAAATAACAAAACATACTTTTGAATTTTCACTTCAATTATTATTTACTACACACACTGACAATAACGTTCTACTTACATACATTCTCATTATGTCGAAATTGTGGTCTACACACATTTCAAATAAAATTATTAGAGTTATCAGAGAAATAATTTAGAAAACAGTTTAATTTCTCTACATAATACGATTATTCCCTTGAGTTAGAGGCATTAATAACAAATCTAGGCAATTTGTCTATTATAGATTATTGAATTAGAAAGCGCGATGATTAAATAAATGGTCATTATGAAAAACAGCGGGAAAAAATCAAACATTGGTATATGAATGCTTCACTTTGCACACGAAGTCCAAGGGCTCACGAGTTTACAAACATGACATGTTTTCAACAACAGAGCTGCTTTCGAATGATCATTTAAAAATAATTTATACGAATAATTGTGGAGTGCGTAAGTATTTTCAATTGTCAGCACAATTCAGAAATTTGGGTCAAATAGAATCGTGTGTGAATTTCAATATTTAAATTCAATGTAGAACTCTTTACTATTATTGAGCTCTGTCTGCAATGCGTTTTTTATTTTTGGTTCATTTTAGAACTTTGTAAATAATCTCATTCTCTGGCTATTTTATATCTGTCGTTTGTGGATCGTAGAAATTTATTAAGTAAGTTGACGATTTCGCCTAGAACAGGAACTTCAAACTTAAATGAGAAATTAAATAAAAATGGACGACCCGAAACAAATTCCATCATAATAACAAAAGGCCAATTCATTTTCGATCACAGAACTACTGTTTAATTAAAAAATTAATGCAATCCTTAAACTTTCAACCATGTCTACTTTGCGTCTCGTATTCACACTAACACAGAAACTAAAACATTTATCTAATCTAATATTTCATAATTCATACTTAATATACGAGCCTCATCAATATTCACATTCACTCAAGCCATGGATGAGTTATCCTTAGAACTTTAGAATAGCTAACTTTTAAACATTTCTTTTATTTATCGCACAACTTGATGTTCCTACATTATAGTTTCAGATTATTTTTCTTTCAGTCTAAGCAACAACATTGCATCGCGGCGACAATATCCTTGCGTCTTCGAAACACACTCGGTAATCAAACATGCTCGTTTAATAAATTAACTACAGTTTCTAACTTACATAATAAACTTGTTCGTTCATATTTATTTTAAAACGTCAATACACATGATCTCGCTACTCATTACTACTATCTCAACTACAGTAATATTTAAACTACCAAGCGAACGCCATCACGTCCAACCATCTCCTGCTGTTCCTTTTCATTTTCAAAACACCATACATACTGCCAGCACACTTGCTAATTAGTTCAAAGTCCTCAGCGGCTGCTTTGAACCTAAGAAAACATTTGAATATGAGCGGGACGAACCAAAATGTGTTTTTTCTTTGCCACTGCGGGTCAATTCATCTATTTATTTTCGAACAAGCTCTGAAAGCTACATTTTGATTGGCAAATCCCTAGTTCATTCAGGTACTGCCTTCTTTTGTCTTTATATTATTTCTTACATACATATTTATGTCGATTAATAAATAGTATTTTATATTCTACCAAAATGTCATTTCATATCACGACATTATTCAATTAGTCGACCGTGCATTTTTATAACGTACTGTTTTCTTTATTACTATGAGGTACGAATTCCCTCGTTATACAATATATTCCATATTCAATTTGGTAGGCAATATTTGACAATAAAATTTGACGATTCTATTGCTCCCTAGTGTCTTTACAATCACTGTATTTAATGATATTAATAAACTACACATCGAAGTTATAGGAAAATTATTATTTTATCTATATGGTTATTTATGCCCCCCTGCAGGAGGTAAGACACCTGTACGCTGGTCTAAGGCGTAGCCAGTTGCATTCCAAAGGCCTGACAAAACGCGCAACATTTAGCAGTTACAAAGGCTTAGGAATGAAAATATTGAATATTTTGCATGTTTTAATAAGCTTCTCATTACTCCTGCGACCGTTGACATTAGCAGAAGGCAGCGTTCTCGGCGGCCCCTTTCCCAATTCTCTCTGCCCGCAACTAAATCCGAGCGGACGCTCGCCTCCGCCGCCTCCACCGCCTCCGCCGCCGCCGCCTCCGCCTCCACCGCCTCCGCCGCCTCCGCCTCCATCGCCTCCACCGCCTCCGCCGCTGCCGCCTCCGCCTTCGCCTTCGCCTTCGCCTCCGCCGCCACCGCCGCCTCCACCGCCGTCTCCGCTGCCGCGTGCCTCGCGCGTCGCCCGCCAGGCTTCCTTATTTACGGGGCTTTGTCGAAGGAGGCGGGCGCACGGGCAAAGGCAGCGGCATCGACCGGCCAGCGTGAGCGATATTCACGAGCGCAATGGATCTCGGCGGGGCACTGGCACCGCGCCGCGCCGCCCCTCGCGCCGGCTGGCCGGAGGCGCGTGCCACACCGGCTGCCGCGCGCGATGGAGCGCCTGCCACTGCACGCTTTCTTCCAAGTGCGAATTCGTTCAAGACGCCATTTGCCCGGAATCTTGCATAATCCACCGAAATTGCATACCAACTTGCAATTCCGAATCACAATTGAAGGGGTGGGAAGGGTTGTTCGTTTTTGCAACAGAATTTCATACATTCATGACAATATTTCGCATATATCCAAACAGTTACTTTGGATATAATGTATTTACTAGCCCAGGATTTTTTTATTACACGATTTATCGTACAACACCACGTAGGTAAAAATTTAAATACGTTAATTTTATTTAATTTTTGGAGAAATAACAAATATTATTACATGAAAACGTATTTAAGAAGACTGTCAGAGGGCGCCGTGAGAGTAAGCAATATAGGAGGTATTTAATTATGTATAAGGTCCAAGGGATGGTTCACCACAAAGCAAATATACCTGAAAATATGCAATTATCGCCTGTTAATCGTGTGCGACACGCATGGTAGTACGCATACGTGATTGACCAGGTTGTGTTTGAATTACGAAATTCACTTTGCGCGACAAGAAAATCAATTATAACTCCGCAATTGAAAGATTTTGGACAAGTGGTTCGTGCGTCATCGTGCCAACCGTGAAATAATTTATGAACTTTCAGAAGGCAAATCATTTTAAAATAGTAAAATGAAGAAACAAATGCCGGACGAAACTTTCAAAAATGATACAAAATTATCCACTTTTGATGTTACAAAAATACGAAAGCAAGAAGCGGCCTTCGCCTAAAAACAAAGCTCCTTGACGAACGTCTGACGTTTCCACGCAAAGAAGAGCCAGTGCAGTTATGCTATCCACCCCGAATTTTTAAATTAATTATTTCAAACTATAGAGGTTGAAAAAAGTTATAGTTCAATAAAAATAATTTTTAAAAAATCATTAAAATGAATGCGAATTAATATAATAGGTAAATTGTAACCTATTACTACGTAGACAGGTAATTTGGAATGTATATTTCATTAAAATTAAACCAATAGAATTATATAATTTAATAATAAAGAGATTAATTATACCGAGATTGATGGAAAAGGTAAACTATTGTACGCAATGTACATTCATTAAGATGTTAGTAAGTCGTATTTTAAACACAGTGAGAGGTAGCGAACCGTGCTCTAAATGCTACTCCCGGCTCTCAAAGTTCTAAACAGAACTCTCATCTCTCCCCATCTCTGCCTCACTAAAGGATCTTCTCTGAAGCAGCAAAGTATCTCTGAAGAAGAGACACACGCATGTCACCGCCAGCCGCTCGACAGGCGGTAAACGGAGGCGCGTCGCGGCAGAGGGTAGGGGAAAGCAGATCGTAGTAGGAGCAGTAGACGTGGAAACGGGAACGAGGTACTACGAAGGGAAGACGGCTATGTAGAAACGACGGCGAGAATAAAGGAGGATGAAGGTAAGTTGAAATTTCGTTGTTTATGATACGAAAGATAATGGCGACAAAGAGGGCGCAGACAATGGCGGTCGCGCAAAGTGAAAAGCCACTTTATGACGCTAACGCTGAAAATGAAGGCAGTGGGAAAGAGGGCGGAGGCGGGGGCGGAGGCGAGGGCGGAGGCGAGGACGGAGGCGAGGACGGTGGCAGGGGCGGAGGGAAGAGCGGAGGCGAGGACGGAGGCAGGGGCGGAGGGAAGAGCGGAGAGGAGTGTAGATGAAGTGGCGAGGAGGGAGGTGTAGGCAGAGGCGACGGCTGGGCAAGGGCGGAGGCGAGGCCGGAGGCAAATAAGGGGCGGAAAAGAGGGGAAATAAAGACTACAACGGTAGTGTGGGTACCAAGAGGTTCCAGCGTGGGCGAACGCCATATCATCAACGGTCTGAGCGCTGGTGACCGCAGCGACGGCCGTGGAATCTCGGGAGTACCCCGGCACAGAGAGCGGTGGCGAAGGCGAGGGTGGCGTCGCGTGGGCCCACCAGCGCGCCTGAAGAGAGGGGGCGCGGAAACAGTCAGGCGCGGTGATCCGCGCGCCCTTGGCGGCTGAGGCGGCGCGGGCGGGCGGGCGGGCGGGCGCCGTAAAAAGCAGCGGGCGGGCGGGGGCGGGGGCGGGGGCGGCGGGGGCGGGGGCTGAGCGAGAGATGCGGTCGCCCTCCAGGGGACATGTGTCGACGCGCCCCGCGCCGCGGCGTCTTGGTTGCGCCCGACGCGTGACGCCGTGCCGCGCCGCGCCGCGGTCGACCGGGGCGGCCTCCTGTCTAAACAAGCGCCTCCCGAGAGGCACTTCAAGAACACCGCGACCCTGCTCGCGCAACCACTTCTCCGTTGACACTTGATGCTCTTTACAGCGTAATCATCGGGTATAAACTATAGTTTTAATAAATACTTGCTGAGAGTGGCGCCTTCGGTGAGTAATTTCGTGTAAACCTTTTTTATTTGTGCTATGAAAGTTCCTAATAATATATATTATAAGCACAACATGGTACTCTGCCTTCTCTCCCGTCGGGCGCGGTATGGTACACGAAATAGTATCAATAAAAATAATGTAAAACGTCTGTATGCTTCATTGTGTAATTAGGTCTTAACTATCATCAATCGTATGAATTACCTAAGTTTTACGTTATTGCTGAAAGGAAGTACAGAATTTTCCAATTTCACAACACAGGTCCTTCGATGTTTCTCCAGATTTTTTTTTCTTCAGGATGAGTTATCGAGCATATCTGAAGGTATATTAAAACTCATCCTAAGTGTATTTTAGATGATAAAAATCATCAAAATATGTTTTTTAATATTTAAAGCATATTCTCGAAGAAGTTGATTTTACCATCAGATTTCCGAGCCACACGAATGACAATTAACATGTCCGAAACGGTGGACCACACGAGTGTCGCACGATGGACGGACCGACGTATAAACCACGGATGTTGCCTGATTAATATACAAAAGATTTTTGGCAATTTACAGAACATTGTCAAAACACTGGATTTAGTCATTTCATTTTGCAGGTAATCGAGAGTAGTTGAAAATAATGCACTTATTTGAGAATTCTTTTCAAATTGTCCGTGAATCCTTAAGCAAGAAAATTAAGATTCATCGTATAAACGTCGTTTGCTTCAAAAAGGAGAACGATGATAGCAAGTTTGAAAGATTAATATTGTGCACCAGCTCGATTATAATTGTTTTTATTTACTGGCTGAAATTAATTTTTAAAGCGCTAAAGCCTCAATAATCAACGTAATTAGCACTTAAGAACCATAAAAGTTCAAAAAAAGGGACGACATCATCTCGTCGAAAATAGAAAAAAAAATTATAGGATATATTTCAGCATAGAGATTAGATAGGTCATGTTTAAGCATAGATATTTCAAAAAGTAACACTCAAATTCTGTAAGGATATAGTCATTAATTCTGAACATTAAGAATTAAACTATTGACATGAACATTAATCAACCATTTAGCAATAACTAGGCATCAATTCAATATGCAAAAGTTCCATCCTTTTTGTAGTCGGTATAGATGAATTTCTAGAGTACGTAAATACGATCTGAATTTCTTTCTTCCAGCACATCGATCAACAATCTTCACTGGCCGACAGTCAGAGAGGTCTGTTGCTGTTTCATGAGAACGAGGAGGGCGGCGGGGGCGGACGGGACGGACGGGGCGGAGGGGGCGGAGGGGGCGGAGGGGGCGGAGGGGGCGGAGGGGGCGGAGGGGGCGGAGGGGGCGTGGACGCGCGCGGACGGGGCGTGCGCCATGCGGCGCCGACGCGCGTCGACGCGTCGCGGCGCCTGATGGACGAGCGTCGCGACGCGGCCGCTGCCGGCGGCGCAAAAAAACGCGCGCGTTTCTTTCTTTTTTTTTCTGTTGCTTCTTGCTGCGCATCCGGCGCGCGCGGCCGGTCGGGCGGTCGGCCGGGCGGCCGGGCGGTAGGCGCGTCGCGACGGAGGCGCCGCGGACGCCTCAAATGTCAGCGCGCTAAAGCGACGCCTGCCGCCGCCGCCGCCGCCGCGACGCTCCGCAACTGACAACTGCGCCACCGGCCGACGCCACCCCGACACTCCCTGCTTTGGGATGATGCACCGGGCGGCTGCTTCATATGCTGTGCGCGACGGGTTGCCTATCTCCTGGGGGCCCGCTGAGGATATGGAGTTACAGCTTTATGTTCTCTCTGTTCAATCCACAGAGATTCCACAAAGATTAGCATTACTTAATACTCGAACTAAGCCGGGCACAGGCAGGCGCGGAGTTCATTTAGTCTGAGTTCCCTCTCACTTTATGTTTCTCTTAATTTAGTGTTTGGGTTTTCGTATTGATATGGAGATGTTGTCACGCCTATTAGAAGTAATGGGAAGGGTTAGCAAGAAGCGTAAAGAACGGTCATTCTCGAAACGAAACAGAAATTACTATCTATAATTATCATTTCATTTTTTTTCATTCTATTTACTTGTGCGTGATAAAATTCATTTATCATGTGCCACATTAAAAGCTTCGAAATAAAAAGATCATTAATAATTACAACAATTAGCTATTTTTCACTATTGAACCATCCTTTAGTCATCGGTTCGAACCTTTATAAATTTAATAAAAACGTTATGATTTTAAATGTTATAAAGTGAAATATTTGGGGTGTAAAAATCTGTTTACATTCCACAGACTATAAAATAATATACTCCTTCCTTTATAGACATGATCTTCTCAAATACAGTAGGTGTGATGAATTTATGTTTCTTACCGAAGACTCGCATTCGGATAATACATTTGGAGTTACATTTCAGACATATAGTTTTGCAGTGTCTTTTGGTACCAGTCTATGGTTTCGAAGTCACTTTCATAGAATTTTACCCTATCAGGAAAGTTTCAAATCGAATTTCACTTTTCGAAGTCCAAAAATAGTATTTCCATGTTAATACTCCTGCATTTTTAATATAAAAATAATTGTGACATGCGATTTTGAACATCATCATAGTTCAGTTTTCAAAGAAGGCGAAAAATGTCAAAAACAAGTCTATGGATAGTAAATGAACGGTGGTCATAAAGGTGAGAAGATAATATTCCAGCCTTCATAAATTTCCTCACGTTTAATTTACTAACTCTTTGGCGAACACAAAGTTTAAATTTTCATCCATAGCTCCACAGTGTGTTTTGAATACTGAACGAAGCTCTAGTTGTTTCTCGATATTTCGTGATAATATAAATAATATCGTATGTGTATGTGGCTGGAAGGATTGTTCTCGAATGCCTCAAAATATTACTACAAAATGATAGCGTAAAACAAAATTTTGTTTACGCTATCCGCAGTGCTTCCCGTCAGCTTTGTGGGTGGGTGACGGGAGGAGGGGTCGGGCGAAGACGGTGGCGCAGGATGGGGGCGGGTGGAGCAGCGCGCGGGACTCTCGGAGAGGGAGAGGATACTTCATTAACACTAATGACCCTGACAACGCTGGTAATATTCTGCTATTCAGGGAAACAGACATATGAATGGAGATGGGCACTTGATGCGATTTTCCTGATGTTGTTTTGTTGCATAAGAGGCCGGACATATACTAGCATGCACTGGGAGAGATGGCTCAGGGCATCAGCTGATGCAGTCCCTCTGACCGGGAAATCCTAGGTTCAAGTCCCGACGGTGGCAGGATTTTCGACACTAGCGCGTCAGTTATGTCGAATTCAGTCGCTATCTGGAGGAACTTCTAGAGGACGGCTGCTCTGATCGGTGGTTTTTTGTGGTTTCTTCGATCAATACCAGGCGAATACAGGAGCAATACCCTAACCAAAAGGCCACGGACCGCGTGAGATATTTCCTACCTCTTCCTTGTCCTATCCTCTTCCCTTACACACTCTTACGCACTACACAAGAATACTACATTGTACATGCTGGGAGACCGGTCGGGAGCTTAGCGCTTCTCCCGGCTGGGGCGGTGCTGGTGGGAGGTACCAGGTTGGAGAAAACCCTGCTAGGCGACGGTAGGTCGGCGCCGGATCTCGCCAAACCAGCGGAGAAAGATCACCGCCACTTCCCGCGATAAAAAAAAAATCATGCACTAACTTAAGGAAACTAATGCCCCTAGCAGTTGAAACGTCCGGAATCACCAATATATTAATCGATCCATCACCCCCCTCCATAATTTAGTACTGGTGATGTCCGTGGCTTCTTTCAATCCCTTCTCTCGCCCCCGCCGCGCCCTCGCGTGAGGCGTCGTCGCCATTTTTACTTGGAGCCCTTTCCGTACGGGACGGCGCGGGACGGCGCGGGACGGCGCGGGACGGCGCGGGACGGCGCGGGACGGCGCGGGACGGCGCGGGACGGCGCGGGACGGCGCGGGACGGCGCGGGACGGCGCGGGACGGCGCGGGTCGGCGCGGGACGGTGCGGGGCGGCCGCCCCACGTGCTCAGCACCGCACCGCACCGGGCCGGGCCGGGCCGGGAGCGGTGCTGGGGCGGGGGCGGGGGCGGGGTCGCCGCGGCTCCCAGGCAGCCGGGTCCCTTGGGAGCGCGCTCTTTGCGCGCGTGGGAGAGGCGCCGCTGCCCTTTGGCTGCGCGCGCAGCGGCGCCCCCTCCCCCCCCGCCCCCCCGCGCAAGAAGCGACAGCCTTTCCCGCGCGCACGCGCTCGCTCGCACGGACTTTGGCCGGTGACGCAAGGCGGCGTCGGAAGCGCACCGTTCACACGACGACGTGGCTGAATTTGGTCGGGGCTCGCGATGTGAGGAGGGATATCGAGACCGGAATACAGTCTCGCAGGAAACGCACTTTCGCGCGTAGTCCTGTTTTGAATATTTTTTTACAATTTGCATACATTGGTTGAATTAACGAATTAACTTTTTTTAGAGGTATGTTTATGAAATGATTTAATTTGAACATTTTCTGCACAATAGTAGAGATAAGAACGTGAGGCAACGAAACAACCCAAATTACTTACTACTTCTTCATAAATAATGTGGACAAATGGACTGAAGTAATTACAAGTTGAATGTAAGAATGTTGTTTCCACTTTTCTTCCATCGAGAAAAGAGTTTAGAGAAGGTTTATTTACAAATGGTTTCCCCGCATCATGTTGCAATTTTGCAATTATTGAATGGTGCCGTGAACTGAACGACCACAGTTAACGTAGCAACGACAGCGGTCACATTAAATAACAAATATTCTCATTCAATAACGTTAACATTTGCTATATTTCATAATCCTAATTTTGAATATTAAATTCGAATTTAACTTTCACTTTTTTCTGCTTCATGTGAAAAGCGCCAAATGTTACAAGCTCCTCTGCGTTACTTTGCGTAATCTAAAAGCTGTATTTCGTATTCGGAATTGGGATCTGAAGATGAAAAAGGCAACACAGTCAGGTTCTCTCGTACTAAATTTTAACGAACATAAACAGGTATATACGAGTACAACAGAATACATAAATACATACTTACTCACATAAATTATGCAAATAAGAAGCGAAATATCTACAGAAATCTCAATTAAAGAAACTAATCTTTCTTGTTGTTTGTCTTCACACATTAGGCTCAAAACATTTCTGAGTATTTTCAAGCAATTAACGTGTTCGTTCTCCATTAGTTTGCTCATTCGAAAAGGGCGTGATTTCTTCATTCCTCTTCTCTTGGTACTTAGCTTGCACTTCCGGTTATCTACGAAGGTCAGTCAAAAAGTAATGCCTCCTATTATTCTACATAAATAAATTAGTAAAATGAAAAATTAGAATTTAGAAATAATCCTCAAACGTTCTTCTACAAACCACCGCAGGAGTATCATTCTGCGCGAATATGTGACAGCATAGCAGTCGTTTGCAAAAGGTCCGACATCGATTGCCCTAAGAGACAGAATTTTGCGGTTGACTCCTTGAATGCAGAATGTGAACTGACCATTCGCATTCAGGAAAGACTGAAAAATGTGTAACGTGATGGAACAGTAGATGAAGGGTCTGATTGACAATGGGTTCGTTGCTGTAACAAAGCTGAAAGGCGAACACAATTGATTGACGGAAAGCGGAGCGGCAGGTGCAGCCACCACATGGAACATTCAGAAAGTCGCCGACTTTCGCCGTGACCGGGTAGATGACGGCTAATGAAGTGAGGGAGATAATGCTACACAATTCATCTGTCTTACAGCGCTGACTTCCACTGTTGCATCACCATACACATTTTTCAGTCTGTCCTGAATGGCGAATTGCCATTTCACATTCTGCATTCAAGAATTCAATATCAAAACGCTGTCTCTTGCGAACATTGATGTCGGCCATTTTGCAAAATGCCTATTATGCTGCCACATGTCGACGTAAAAAGTTACTACTGCGATGGATTGTACGAATAGAAAGACGATTTGAGGAAAAGAGCCAAATTCAAAATTTTTTTACTTAACTAATTTCAAGTAGAAATAATAGGAGGCATTACTTTCTGACAGACGTACATATAACGCCGGAAGGCATCCAAAGAGCAGCAGTCACGTGATCGGCGCCCGGCACGCCCTGTGCCGCGCGGAACCAAGGTCGCGCGCGCGTTCCTCTTGACACCGTTTTTGCGCTCGCGCAAATCAGCCGCCCGCTCTCCGGCCCTCCACGTGGCCGCCGCCGAAATTTCCCCAGATTAACACACAATGTTCTCGAACAAGCTGCGACCGCTGCCCCCGCCACCGCCACCGCCTCCGCCGCAACTCTACAGTGTCCGTTCGTTTGGAGGCATCTGCGCCGGCACGCGCTGGGTGTAACTGGCTTAATCGGTTCTTATGCTGGCGGGGGAGGAAAGAACGACAATGATTCGGTCAATGTTTGATTTCACAAGAGCCGAAGTGTAGATTCAGTCGTACGCATGTTCACAAAATTCTCACGCATTGGCATACAAGCGTTTCAGTCGGAATAATTGCTTGGCAATAAGAACGGGTACAAAAAAAACTGTAAGTACTGTTAGAGAAATAGCTAAGGTATACTTCCACATTCTTGTAAAACGTAAACCATATTCCATAAACCACATTCTTGTGAAAATGTAAAATATGAAACTACTTTGGAATAAACTCCACTTTTGAGTTGAGGGTAAAGAACAATCACTGTATGTTTTGTAGATAACGGTGTGTATATGTTTTCTAGTAAAGTTTAAGTTTTTTACAATTTATACGAAATTGTTTCATTTTGCTAGTCACGATACAACAGAATAACACAGTTCCTTTTGAAAACACTTTTTTTTTTTTTTCAATTTAACATATGTCATGGTTAATAATGTCTTCACAAATTCGATTTTATTAAAGGGCCCTTCACCTGAAAATAACGCTATTGTCGCCAAATACACTGATTTACTGGATAATTCAAAGAGTCAGCGCAATATTGGTATAAGTCACATATTAAGAAAAAGAGAAAAAATATTGGTTTAGATGCAATATATGAGTTGTTAGAGAAAGAGTTGTAAAGAGATAATATTCATTCTTAACTTTGTAGAGGAAAATTGGCCCAAACAACAATGTAATAATATGATAAATAAAGATGTCTGGTAACAATTTTTTTTATTCAGCTTATGATCGTTTCGATCTCATAGCGATCATCCTCAGAGCTTGCAGCTTCGGGGCCGAAAACAAAGTTCTGCCCGGCCCGGAAGCTGCAAGCTCTGAGGATGATCGCTATGCGATCGAAACGATCATAAGCTGAATAAAAACTATTGATACCAGACAACATCTTTATTTATCATAATAATAGAAGGTATCTACCTCACCAGCGATCTAATTACTGTAATAATATATTTCACATTCTTAGATAACTAATTTTTTCATTTTAGTGGGGTTAGACCACTCAGTCGTGCTATTGGTGGATAGATTGAATTGAATTGAAATGAATTTGCCTTATTTTACGTGGCGAGACTCGGGCCATCAGGCCCGCTCTTCCGTGTGACCACATGAATTTCGCTACGCTCCTTTCACCAACTAGCAGAGAAAGGAGGTATATCTAGGGCGAGAAACAGGCGATTTGAATTTAGCTCAGAGGCGTCATTTAGGCTTGAGGATCTTTTACATGCAAGTAAATCTACTAGCATGGGACAGCCGGCTTTACTTCCCCTCCGAAGGAAGGTGTACGAAGGACTTTTTCGCCCTTAAAAATCCACGGCTTCGATCGGGTTTGATCCCGCAAACGTGGGTACAACAGTCCGCTACGCTAACCGTTACACCATCGCCGCCGCTATCGATATCAGAGATGCGCACATTCCCAAAGGAAAAATGGGGCTAACGAAGCGCCCTCGGCCTCGCTCCGCCCACGCTCCGCCGCGCCCGCCCGCCCGCCTGGAGTGGCTCGGGGGCGAGCGAGCGAGCGAGCGGAGCGCCCTCGACAGCGGAGCGGCAGGGCCGCGCGCGGGGGCGCCGCCGGAAGGAAATCAATGCAGCGCCGGCCAATGGCGGGCGCGCGCCGCTGACCGCATCCGCCCCCGACCCCGCGCGTCGCCATGGCACCCGCCGCCGCCCCCGCCACCCTCCGAGGGCTCGCCCCCCCACCGGCCATTGGACGCGTGGAGGGCCCTCCGCTCGGCCTGCACCGGCCCAGCGCCCGCCCTGCGCTGATTTACGCCCGCACTTCGCCAGCCCAATTGCGCGCCGCCGGCAGGGGCTTCTTGGTGCTCGAGTCGCCTCCACTTCGCCGAAGGGCCGGGATATCGTGGGGGAATTGGTTGCAGAAGGGACGATAACGCTTCATCTTCGGAGTTTGTGAATTCAAAGGGGCCGTTTAAGAATTGGGACCGTTCAGACGAAGAAAACAAGTTTGGAAAGTCGTTGGAAGACTAGAAAAATGACATACGTTTACAGGCGTTATAAAAAAAAAACTGATTTTCCTACGAATGGATTTTCACTTTATACTACTATAAAATTCCTGGCGATCACAGATGTAAAATCAACTGTTTTAATCGTATGGCGAGACTAGCGTGGAGATTCAATAATGGTCGTAGTTTCATAGTCCAACTCTCAATGCGTCTGGTTTCCTCGGTACGGCGTTCACAGTTAGATGTCATCATGATTATGATGGTTGAGAAAATAATGGATGCAAGTAATGACTTACGGTGTCCGCCAATCTCATACTTGTGTATAAACTATAAATTTCAAGGATGTGGAATAACTGCGAGGGCTTCAAATGACATGAAGTACGTGACGTAACCACAAGCAATTCAATATTGAATACGTACAGAGAGAATTGCCTGTATGAGTACTTTGAACTAGAATAAATATATACTCACTTCTTAATATATACTTATTTTACAATGTTTCGCATGATACATACATGTTTTGAAGCTGCAGTGTGTGGTACGTGTATGCCCTAAACTTACATTCATATTTTGTATCTTTTACTCTATCTGACATACCTGAAATGCATTAATATGTTACCCTGGTCTAGTGTATTCACGAGTTCCAATCTCTTGCGGTATGCGGTAATGCTAAGAACAAAAGATTAAAAGTAATCAGACCGGAATCTCACATGCAACACTATTTCGTTTTACTGCGAGTTTTATCATCCTTCATCGGAATACCACTTTTCATTGCTCTGAAATAACTCGTAAGTATAGTTCATTTACATTCCATTAAATTACAGTAGAACCAGTATGAGAAGTATAAATGGAGTTGATCGTTCCGCAGTAATTATTTCCTTTTATGCGAAATAATTTCCGTAACTACAATGCAAATGGGCCGTGATTCATTTTACCATTTCGGTCAAAAATGCAAATATTCGTAGGTTAAATGTACGCTTTTCTAGCAAATAATGCAGTAAATATAGATAATATTATTGCCAAAATTTGTAGCCTATTTCTATGATATATATTCAAATTACAACTGAGGAGATAATTTGGTCGAATTTTATAAATCATACTTGCTTAGAGAGAATTTCACGTACCTAAAATTCTCTATAAGTCACTATTAAAAATGAATTCTGTTTATCGGCTTTAGGATGTTAACGAAAAATGTTATTATTAAGACCACATTTTTCTAATCTTTGCTCAGGCGTACAAGTATGCAAATGGTACTTCATAATTGCCTTGCAATAGCTAACCCATTCTATATGGATGTGATTAATTTTTAAGCATTTGGTTGGCGTCGAAGAATGGTTATTGCATTACATAATATTTGACAGTAAAGAGATTGAATTGACTGCTTTCTCTATCTGAACTATCTACTTTGTTTTATCGAAAAAATGTAATCGAAGGGGCAAAAGGTAAGATGAAACTCTGAGATAAGGGTAGACGGAAGAAAACAGAGTGGAGAAGAGAGATGCAAGAAGAAGCGGAAAGCAACGAGACACAGGGAGTGCCTGTGGAGATTGTTAGAAAGGGTGTGGAATGAGTGTGGTGAATGAGAGGGGAATTGAAAAGTGTTGTGTAGTTGTGAGACTATTGATTGTTGTAGTGATTATTTAGTGACTGTCTGCGCAAAACATGCTGTGGTTCTGAAAGTGTAAAACAGAATGTGGCGGTGTTTCTTCCCGTTGTTATGTGCGATCCGGAGTTGAACTTCACCACGGTTTGTAGGTCCACTCGGCATCTCCCCAGGAAATACCGTCCCAGAGACAAGCTCTAAGCTTCCGACAGTTCTCGCGATATTTATGATCGTGAAGTGCATATTGGTGTGAGTTTGAGAGGAGATAAAAGAAACAAATCTGAGGAACGAAAAATCGCACGATGTCCGTTTGTCACAGTACAGTATTCACCTGGCATTGGTAAGAAAACCCACGAAAAACTTCATCGAGGAGCAGGACACTAGAATTCTTCTCCAGGATGAAATTGACCCATCCATGCAATTTCTCCTGCGAGTGAAACTACACCATGCGGTGTCTCTCGTACCCAAGCTTCCATCTTCTTCTCTCTTGCCAATCATTTTCTTTGATATGACGATCTTTCATACCGTGTAAGACTTGGTCTACCTCTCTTTTTGTGCATTGACACCAGCCACCTCTACGTTTTTAATGGTCATCTTTCCTCCGGCATTCTTCTATTCTACAAATTTAACCTTATCTCTTCTACAGTGTCCATTATATCCGATATGACACCCATTTGCTGCTTTATATTTTCGTTTCTGATTGTTTCCATTAACGTTATACTACAGCTACGTTTCCAAAAATCCTTTTCCATAGCCTTTAACTTTTTATTGTTGTTTTTTGAGACCTCCCACAACTCAGCACCATACAGTGATTTGCTTTCCATAATTGCTTTATAAATTCTAACTAACATCTATGCATTACTTCTAGGCTGTCCGGGTGACGCCGCGTCGTTGGCAGATAGATAAACCACGCCTGGAAGTATATTTTTCCACCGACTCCTGACGGCGCGGGGACTGTTCTCCACCGTCCGATCTCTAGGACGGCGGGTGCGAGGCCCGGGTTGGCCCAGACCGCGAGCCAATCAGAGGTACCTCTCCGCCAATCACGGCGCACTTGCGTTACCCGACCCCTAAGCTGAAAAAGATATAACACCGGAGGCGGAACTTTATTGTGTCACTACCCTGAAGAAGCCTGCGACATGACGGGCGAAACGTCGGCCTATCTGCCAACGACGCGGCGTCACCCGGACAGCCTAGAAGTAATGGACTCGAGCCGCGGAAGCCTACGTGTAACATCTATGCAACTAGTGTCGAAAATCCACCATCGCCGGGAACTCGAACTCAGGACCCCCGGTCAGAGTGGCTGCGTTGGCAATATTACCAGTGCGCTATGCCAGCCGGTGTGGATAGGGGAGGTCTGATAGGGGTGAGCGGGGCGCGAGGCAAGGGTGAGCGAAGCAAGGGAGTGCAGAGGGCGTTCCGCGAAAACGATAACATCACTCGGGGCGCCCCGCGGCGCCGCGCTTCCTGGAAGCGCCGTCCGCGCACGCCACCCCCTCCCCCTTCCCCTCCCCTCCCCTCCCACCTGCCACGCCCCGGCCTTTGAACTGCGACGCCGACGCGACCTGCGGGCCCGCGAGCCCCGCGCGCGCTTCCAGGAACCGCGCTCGTACGCACGCGCTATCCGGCCCATTGTGCTCCCCGTGACACGCACGTCGGTGCAATACGCCCTGATAGTACGCCAATCTGCAGACATCTACCGAGCTATTAAAAATCCGCTCGTAACCGTCGGTGTCGGATGATAACAAGTTTCTTTGCTGCACGATATGAACTCGGTTGGCAAAAAGGTAGTGAGGAATAAAGGAAGTTGATAGTGCTAATTTTACAAGAAATCTGCATCTTTATGCCTCTTTGTTGTTATCTAATGTATTGGCATACAATAACGTACCATCTATTTAAAATTTGAGTTTTATGGAGAAGGTAATATTTGTGATGGAGGCTCAATTATACATATTCATAATTTACTTCACTTACACACCCAGAAGATACTGCTCTCTACGAGTGGTAAACTGTCTTGCATATCGCAGCGTCGACAGCACTACACTCTAGCATAACGACTACAAGTTGAAGCACTTCAAGTTGAAATCCAACGCCGGAATCCACGTCCCTGCGGGGGAGGAAAACTGCCACCTTCCATTCTATATTTAAGCGTGTAGTACGGCCTTACTGTTCACTTCGTACAGCATTACCTGTTCCTTACAAGTCGCAATGTAAGCGCTTAAGATTATGAGATGATTAAGAATTTGGATATGGATGCAATGGTTCAAACATTGCATTGCATTGCAGATTAAATTGATATTTCCTGAATCGAATACACGGTTCCTCCCGAAATTTGTCAGGGATTAATAAGTGTGTAAAGTAAATTAGGAAACGCGTATTTGTCATCGCAAGCATACATCAATCATTATCTGACAATAAGAGTACAGAAGTGTAATTAGGGAAGCTATGAACTTTATGGACTCGGGAAGTGACGATTTTATCGTAAAACACGAAAAACATGTCAATAATCTCTTATTAGCAAACATTTAATCAACGCCTCGTCGCCTCTCATTTAATGTACGCCTCTTCACACCTAGGTCGGTTTACGCCAGTTAATCGCTTTTAGTGGCCCATTGCAGAAGGCGTTGCTCCGTCATTCACCTGAAGTAAACCAAGGAAACCACGGACTACCTGAAATCCCTGGACACCACGCATTACAACAGCCGACCTCGATGCGGGTTAGCGCAACAAGCTCGCGTATGTTTAAACACACCAATCGTTCCGGTACCGTTCGAGGGTCGAAGCTGCGATTTCCCTCTCACTGGCTCGCTCGATCGTCTAGCGCCGCATTAAAGGACGTCACAGCCGACGCCGATGCCTTGCGATGTTTGGGGGCGCTGTGCTCTGAGAGTTGGAGTTGGCGGGGGCGTCGGGGCGCTGCGTGGGCGACTGGCAGCAGGCAGCCCGCGCCGCCCGGGAGCTCCGCGGGCGGCTGCCGCCGCTGACCGCTGGCGCTTCCTCGCGGCGCTCACGGCGAGGGAACTTGGCGCGTTTGTAACGCCTTGGTTTCGTGCACTACGAGTCACGGGAGGGATTCTCCGACCGATATCGGGTGAATGACGGAGTAGAACCCTAACAAAAGGATCTCAATCTTCTTTTTTTTTGTTTTTGGTTATTTAAGTTCGTATCAACCTCCAGGTCATTAGCGACCACTATTGCATTTTACGGTATGGTAACTGTGAAGATGACATGATATGGTGACGATAGAAGGTGAAAGGACGAACACAAATACAACCATGCCCGAGGCGATCCTTCGGGCCAAGATCGCTACGGCACTACTGCCTTAAAGATCTCGGCCATCTCAATCCTCCTTTCGGCAAGCGTGTCCTTTTCTCTCCCCTTACACATTGGCATTACCACGCACTACACTATCATAAATAGTATTTGGTAAACAGTCGGGAGCTCAGAGTTTGACTCTGGGACGATGTTTCCTGGAGGCGGAATAAAAACGCAGGCTGTGGTGAAATCCGACGCCATGTCCCAGCGGGGGAGGAAAACTGCCATCTCTTCTACACTTACTCGTATGGTACGGGCTTACTCTACACTCCATAGCGCATTACCTGTTCGTTCAACCTCTTATAATCGGATCTTGTGCCTAATGACCCGCAATGTAAGGGCTTAAGATTGTGCGATAACGAAGAATTTGGATATGGATGCAATCGTTGAAACATTGCTTTACATTGGATCTAATAATTGCAGATTAAATCGATATTTTCTATATCGAATACATAGTTCCTCCTGAGATTTCTCAGTAAATTAATAAGTGCGTAAAGTAAATCAGGAAACACGTATTTGTCACCGCAAGCAGCAAAAAAACTGTCATTATCGAGAAACGTAAAAGAATATCACATACGTGGCACACAAGTGTGAACAGATAATATGAATTCGTAATGATATGTGACGTCCTGGTACGCGATTAAAGGCTACATTGTAATGTAGTAAGTAAGGCCTCAAGCACGCTAAAACCCTTTTTAACTCAAGCGTTATGAGTTTGTAATGTCAAATAGAACATACTTTACAGTGCGTGTGGTCAATACGTTACAAATATACATAAACTCCTTAATGTCACAGCACATGGGGTCTCCATGGCTCTTCAACTCTCAACAAACCGAAGCATCACCAAACTCTGTTTCACGTGACGTGCGTTAAATATCCACGCCGATTAATATTCCTTTTGTTGTTCCGATAGATGACTGTTGTAAATCAGCTCCCACAATGAGTTTGTTTAAATTATCAAAAAAAATATTAGTTTGTTCACTGACTTGTGAAAAAAATAATGTTTTCAATAGCAAATTATTTTTTAGGAAGGAATTTTCTGTTTTTGTTCCCCTAACGGCTCTGGACGAGCCGTATAAAAAATGACGTACGTATTCGTAAACTATTAGAAAGAAAGCGTTACGACAGGCACTCCCCTTTTCCATTGTGTAATACATAATTAATAAAAATATAAATCTGAATGAGAAGATAGTATTATTTCTACATTCAAAAATCATAGTTACACAATTAATTTGAAGAAGGATTTCAGAGTTTTAGGGAACACCCGCTGGAGCGTATCACTTCAGGGGTTCGAGAAACCCTTGCCTTTGCACATGCACGCATTCGCTAAAACTAAGAAATTGCTCCGAAAAGGAAATGCGTAAAAAAGGTAAATCGTAAAACGTGCGTAAAGGTTACTGGCGACAGCCATAGTAAAGCCGACGTTTGCCGACATTTTGATCGGCCTGACAGACCCAAGCTAAACAGATCATCTTTCCACAGTGATGTTTTCGGTCGTCATCGGAAGATATTGAACGGGTTCGTTATGTACGTTAATGTTTGCCAGCACATATTTGAACGAATTCGGTACATTCGACGTCTGAACATCCAACGTCCGACGCCAGCTGACCAAACTTTCGGCCAACTCGGTTCCACCGTGACCACCACCTCAGAGTGGTAAACGACGTCACCGTCTTTCATCAACCGAAGAGAAGCGGCGCAAGCACCGACTGCCGGTGTAGTTCAACCGGGGGCGAATCACAGGCGCGGGCGCGGGCAACGCATAGCACGCCGGGCACGCGCGCGCCCATCCGCCCCGCAGCTTTGACATTTCACGCGCCTCTTTCCGCGAATCCCTCCTCACCTCCCCACCCCACCCCACCCCATCCCATCTCATTACCGAATATTAATCGCTTCTTTTCATCCCGACGGCACGACGGCCACGCGAGAAACGAGGCTAACGAAAGGTATGACAGTAATTAGAAACGGCGCCGATATAAACGAGCCTCTATATTTCAGGTGCGCGACCAGAGAATGACCCCCCTCCCCCACGTGCGACCGCCCGCGCAGAAAATAGACAATGCGGCGCGTCCGTGACGGGGGGCCGGGGGGTCGCCGCATTGTCGCGACGCGACGCCCCGCTCTGCACGCCCGAGGCGGCGTGTCGGGGCGGGGCGCTACGCCAGGTGCGTGCGGCGCGGCGAAAGCGCCCCTGCGCCCAGCAAGCTGCTCTATCGCGTGTTCGGGACGGAGACTGGTGCGGATTCGTCTGTAGATCCTACGTTTTGATCATGTTTGTTTATGAAATAAAATATCCACGACGATGAGACTGTATAATTTTGAGAACTGTATATTTCAGTTAGCCATGGCCTGTTTTCTTTAAATGTAAGAAGATTCACATATTGAAGGTTAAAGCACACACTTTATGTCTTTTAGTCAAGTAAATCAAGACGGGAGAATTTATTTATTAATGATTATTCTGTATTTATTTATAAAACAGTTTAAATAAGAGAAATAAATAAAAAATTAACTCGTGTAGTTATGGAACTGCGCGTATTTATCTAAACCACCTATTTTTTTCTCGTCGCCATATTAGTTTACTTCACGAGCATACTTCATTTTTATATCTATATTTAGAGTACTGTTTTTCTTCAGCAGTTGAGCGGGCTGCTCAGTCATTGCGGCAATCGACTATAATTTTCTTCTCACTCTGCAGGATGTGTGTGTTCTGCCAATTGTTGATCCGGTAGCAGCCCCTCACTCAATGCCCTCGTTCTCTTCTCTTTCCAGAGGTGCCAACCATTCACTTTTGTTGCACAATTCAGACTGAGTGAGGAATACTGAACAACAGATGTCTGGCCAACAACGCGAGAAGGCAAATTGCCACCACATTACGATGCCTGGCCATAACAACCCTACATTCAATGCGGTGCACACAGAAGGCTTCAGGAAGACATCCTTGAACTGTTGGCATTAAAATTGTTTTAACACGTGGCATTCCAACAGCTGTACACAACATAAAAGAAGATAAAAATAGATTTTTTCAGAAATTACACTGAACTTACACTTGTAAAATACGAACGACATTTATATATTGAAACACATTCCAATTTTCTTAATAATTGTCTCGCCTTTTCAGAACCGTGTAGTTTACTATTCGCAATTGACGTCTCTCAATACGTTTTATGAAAGCGTTTACGTGTCACGATCCATTTAAAACCATTTCTAACTACTGGCTCACTCAAAAATTTTACTTTATTGCCACCTGGTTAACACGTTACAACTCTTCAGTTTTAGTTTGCATGAAATGAGAGTCCTGTACAAACCAGTCTTGGTGATGTTCGTACCTCCTGGTCTTTTATTATGATTGACAGTTTTCCAATGTGTATGTTTTTTTTCGTTTCTCCTTTATTCTGTCGACATTACTGCGAATTCGCTCCTGGAATTTAATTTTTTTTAGCATTCCCGACTTTCGACTTGTATACCGCCCCGGCCGAATTATTATCGACTAGCTTCCTCTTTTCTGTTTCTCTCTTTCAACCACGCTGTCCTCCCTACGTTCATTTCATCGCGCTCTTTCGAGTTGGCACAGCGACTACAGGCCCCACATCCCTCCCACCCACCGGCAGCAGGGTGACGGTCGCACTCATCACGCCCGCCATCGTCACTATCTCCCTCGGCCGTCTCCCACCCCCATCACTCCCTCCGCCCCCGCCTCACTGTCGCCTCTTTGACCGTCACCACCGCCACAATCATCGCACGCTTTGCACGGCCTCCGCCATCTCTTTTGCCCCCGCCTACTAGAGTCGCAAGTTGACTACGATTCCTCACTCGGAGAATTTATATTATGTATAAAACAGAAGGGGAAGGGATTTTGTTATTAAGTGAAGGTTTGAAAAAT